>CATKUM010000166.1:0-199906 GCA_949786405.1 Onychomys arenicola | reverse complement strand
CCCTTCAGAAACGGAGTTAAATGCCAGGCCCTGTGTCTTCCTACAAGCGAGACTTCGTTTCAGGTAAACGCAGTCACTTTTCAGCTCAAACGAAGCTATATTGTACACGAAGCTCACACGTTTCTCGCTCTTAACTGAAACGCATTGGATGTTAGAGGGCCTGTGGTTTGTATCAGTTTCAGAAGCAGAGTTGAACTAGATATGGTCCGTGTGTGTAGGAAACACAGTTCTTTTGTTCTGAGCACTCTCACGTTTCCCGCCTTATTCGAGACTCTAGAAAGCAAGAGCGTGCTTCTTGCTCTAAAGCAGAGTGTGTTTCATGGATGAGAAGTGTGCTGTGTGTTTCCCTTCAGAAACGGAGTTAAATGCCAGGCTCTGTGTCTTCCTACAAGCGAGACTTCGTTTCAGGTAAACGCAGTCACTTTTCAGCTCAAACGAAGCTATATTGTACACGAAGCTCACACGTTTCTCGCTCTTAACTGAAACGCATTGGATGTTAGAGGGCCTGTGGTTTGTATCAGTTTCAGAAGCAGAGTTGAACTAGATATGGTCCGTGTGTGTAGGAAACACAGTTCTTTTGTTCTGAGCACTCTCACGTTTCCCGCCTTATTCGAGACTCTAGAAAGCAAGAGCGTGCTTCTTGCTCTAAAGCAGAGTGTGTTTCATGGATGAGAAGTGTGCTGTGTGTTTCGCTTCAGAAACGGAGTTAAATGCCAGGCTCTGTGTCTTCCTACAAGCGAGACTTCGTTTCAGGTAAACGCAGTCACTTTTCAGCTCAAACGAAGCTATATTGTACACGAAGCTCACACGTTTCTCGCTCTTAACTGAAACGCATTGGATGTTAGAGGGCCTGTGGTTTGTATCAGTTTCAGAAGCAGAGTTGAACTAGATATGGTCCGTGTGTGTAGGAAACACAGTTCTTTTGTTCTGAGCACTCTCACGTTTCCCGCCTTATTAGAGACTCTAGAAAGCAAGAGCGTGCTTCTTGCTCTAAAGCAGAGTGTGTTTCATGGATGAGAAGTGTGCTGTGTGTTTCCCTTCAGAAACGGAGTTAAATGCCAGGCTCTGTGTCTTCCTACAAGCGAGACTTCGTTTCAGGTAAACGCAGTCACTTTTCAGCTCAAACGAAGCTATATTGTACACGAAGCTCACACGTTTCTCGCTCTTAACTGAAACGCATTGGATGTTAGAGGGCCTGTGGTTTGTATCAGTTTCAGAAGCAGAGTTGAACTAGATATGGTCCGTGTGTGTAGGAAACACAGTTCTTTTGTTCTGAGCACTCTCACGTTTCCCGCCTTATTCGAGACTCTAGAAAGCAAGAGCGTGCTTCTTGCTCTAAAGCAGAGTGTGTTTCATGGATGAGAAGTGTGCTGTGTGTTTCCCTTCAGAAACGGAGTTAAATGCCAGGCTCTGTGTCTTCCTACAAGCGAGACTTCGTTTCAGGTAAACGCAGTCACTTTTCAGCTCAAACGAAGCTATATTGTACACGAAGCTCACACGTTTCTCGCTCGTAACTGAAACGCATTGGATGTTAGAGGGCCTGTGGTTTGTATCAGTTTCAGAAGCAGAGTTGAACTAGATATGGTCCGTGTGTGTAGGAAACACAGTTCTTTTGTTCTGAGCACTCTCACGTTTCCCGCCTTATTAGAGACTCTAGAAAGCAAGAGCGTGCTTCTTGCTCTAAAGCAGAGTGTGTTTCATGGATGAGAAGTGTGCTGTGTGTTTCCCTTCAGAAACGGAGTTAAATGCCAGGCCCTGTGTCTTCCTACAAGCGAGACTTCGTTTCAGGTAAACGCAGTCACTTTTCAGCTCAAACGAAGCTATATTGTACACGAAGCTCACACGTTTCTCGCTCTTAACTGAAACGCATTGGATGTTAGAGGGCCTGTGGTTTGTATCAGTTTCAGAAGCAGAGTTGAACTAGATATGGTCCGTGTGTGTAGGAAACACAGTTCTTTTGTTCTGAGCACTCTCACGTTTCCCGCCTTATTCGAGACTCTAGAAAGCAAGAGCGTGCTTCTTGCTCTAAAGCAGAGTGTGTTTCATGGATGAGAAGTGTGCTGTGTGTTTCCCTTCAGAAACGGAGTTAAATGCCAGGCTCTGTGTCTTCCTACAAGCGAGACTTCGTTTCAGGTAAACGCAGTCACTTTTCAGCTCAAACGAAGCTATATTGTACACGAAGCTCACACGTTTCTCGCTCTTAACTGAAACGCATTGGATGTTAGAGGGCCTGTGGTTTGTATCAGTTTCAGAAGCAGAGTTGAACTAGATATGGTCCGTGTGTGTAGGAAACACAGTTCTTTTGTTCTGAGCACTCTCACGTTTCCCGCCTTATTAGAGACTCTAGAAAGCAAGAGCGTGCTTCTTGCTCTAAAGCCGAGTGTGTTTCATGGATGAGAAGTGTGCTGTGTGTTTCCCTTCAGAAACGGAGTTAAATGCCAGGCTCTGTGTCTTCCTACAAGCGAGACTTCGTTTCAGGTAAACGCAGTCACTTTTCAGCTCAAACGAAGCTATATTGTACACGAAGCTCACACGTTTCTCGCTCTTAACTGAAACGCATTGGATGTTAGAGGGCCTGTGGTTTGTATCAGTTTCAGAAGCAGAGTTGAACTAGATATGGTCCGTGTGTGTAGGAAACACAGTTCTTTTGTTCTGAGCACTCTCACGTTTCCCGCCTTATTCGAGACTCTAGAAAGCAAGAGCGTGCTTCTTGCTCTAAAGCAGAGTGTGTTTCATGGATGAGAAGTGTGCTGTGTGTTTCCCTTCAGAAACGGAGTTAAATGCCAGGCTCTGTGTCTTCCTACAAGCGAGACTTCGTTTCAGGTAAACGCAGTCACTTTTCAGCTCAAACGAAGCTATATTGTACACGAAGCTCACACGTTTCTCGCTCGTAACTGAAACGCATTGGATGTTAGAGGGCCTGTGGTTTGTATCAGTTTCAGAAGCAGAGTTGAACTAGATATGGTCCGTGTGTGTAGGAAACACAGTTCTTTTGTTCTGAGCACTCTCACGTTTCCCGCCTTATTAGAGACTCTAGAAAGCAAGAGCGTGCTTCTTGCTCTAAAGCAGAGTGTGTTTCATGGATGAGAAGTGTGCTGTGTGTTTCCCTTCAGAAACGGAGTTAAATGCCAGGCCCTGTGTCTTCCTACAAGCGAGACTTCGTTTCAGGTAAACGCAGTCACTTTTCAGCTCAAACGAAGCTATATTGTACACGAAGCTCACACGTTTCTCGCTCTTAACTGAAACGCATTGGATGTTAGAGGGCCTGTGGTTTGTATCAGTTTCAGAAGCAGAGTTGAACTAGATATGGTCCGTGTGTGTAGGAAACACAGTTCTTTTGTTCTGAGCACTCTCACGTTTCCCGCCTTATTCGAGACTCTAGAAAGCAAGAGCGTGCTTCTTGCTCTAAAGCCGAGTGTGTTTCATGGATGAGAAGTGTGCTGTGTGTTTCCCTTCAGAAACGGAGTTAAATGCCAGGCTCTGTGTCTTCCTACAAGCGAGACTTCGTTTCAGGTAAACGCAGTCACTTTTCAGCTCAAACGAAGCTATATTGTACACGAAGCTCACACGTTTCTCGCTCTTAACTGAAACGCATTGGATGTTAGAGGGCCTGTGGTTTGTATCAGTTTCAGAAGCAGAGTTGAACTAGATAAGGTCCGTGTGTGTAGGAAACACAGTTCTTTTGTTCTGAGCACTCTCACGTTTCCGGCCTTATTCGAGACTCTAGAAAGCAAGAGCGTGCTTCTTGCTCTAAAGCAGAGTGTGTTTCATGGATGAGAAGTGTGCTGTGTGTTTCCCTTCAGAAACGGAGTGAAATGCCAGGCCCTGTGTCTTCCTACAAGCGAGACTTCGTTTCAGGTAAACGCAGTCACTTTTCAGCTCAAACGAAGCTATATTGTACACGAAGCTCACACGTTTCTCGCTCTTAACTGAAACGCATTGGATGTTAGAGGGCCTGTGGTTTGTATCAGTTTCAGAAGCAGAGTTGAACTAGATATGGTCCGTGTGTGTAGGAAACACAGTTCTTTTGTTCTGAGCACTCTCACGTTTCCCGCCTTATTCGAGACTCTAGAAAGCAAGAGCGTGCTTCTTGCTCTAAAGCAGAGTGTGTTTCATGGATGAGAAGTGTGCTGTGTGTTTCCCTTCAGAAACGGAGTTAAATGCCAGGCTCTGTGTCTTCCTACAAGCGAGACTTCGTTTCAGGTAAACGCAGTCACTTTTCAGCTCAAACGAAGCTATATTGTACACGAAGCTCACACGTTTCTCGCTCTTAACTGAAACGCATTGGATGTTAGAGGGCCTGTGGTTTGTATCAGTTTCAGAAGCAGAGTTGAACTAGATATGGTCCGTGTGTGTAGGAAACACAGTTCTTTTGTTCTGAGCACTCTCACGTTTCCCGCCTTATTCGAGACTCTAGAAAGCAAGAGCGTGCTTCTTGCTCTAAAGCAGAGTGTGTTTCATGGATGAGAAGTGTGCTGTGTGTTTCCCTTCAGAAACGGAGTTAAATGCCAGGCTCTGTGTCTTCCTACAAGCGAGACTTCGTTTCAGGTAAACGCAGTCACTTTTCAGCTCAAACGAAGCTATATTGTACACGAAGCTCACACGTTTCTCGCTCTTAACTGAAACGCATTGGATGTTAGAGGGCCTGTGGTTTGTATCAGTTTCAGAAGCAGAGTTGAACTAGATATGGTCCGTGTGTGTAGGAAACACAGTTCTTTTGTTCTGAGCACTCTCACGTTTCCCGCCTTATTCGAGACTCTAGAAAGCAAGAGCGTGCTTCTTGCTCTAAAGCAGAGTGTGTTTCATGGATGAGAAGTGTGCTGTGTGTTTCCCTTCAGAAACGGAGTTAAATGCCAGGCTCTGTGTCTTCCTACAAGCGAGGCTTCGTTTCAGGTAAACGCAGTCACTTTTCAGCTCAAACGAAGCTATATTGTACACGAAGCTCACACGTTTCTCGCTCTTAACTGAAACGCATTGGATGTTAGAGGGCCTGTGGTTTGTATCAGTTTCAGAAGCAGAGTTGAACTAGATATGGTCCGTGTGTGTAGGAAACACAGTTCTTTTGTTCTGAGCACTCTCACGTTTCCCGCCTTATTCGAGACTCTAGAAAGCAAGAGCGTGCTTCTTGCTCTAAAGCCGAGTGTGTTTCATGGATGAGAAGTGTGCTGTGTGTTTCCCTTCAGAAACGGAGTTAAATGCCAGGCTCTGTGTCTTCCTACAAGCGAGACTTCGTTTCAGGTAAACGCAGTCACTTTTCAGCTCAAACGAAGCTATATTGTACCCGAAGCTCACACGTTTCTCGCTCTTAACTGAAACGCATTGGATGTTAGAGGGCCTGTGGTTTGTATCAGTTTCAGAAGCAGAGTTGAACTAGATATGGTCCGTGTGTGTAGGAAACACAGTTCTTTTGTTCTGAGCACTCTCACGTTTCCGGCCTTATTAGAGACTCTAGAAAGCAAGAGCGTGCTTCTTGCTCTAAAGCAGAGTGTGTTTCATGGATGAGAAGTGTGCTGTGTGTTTCCCTTCAGAAACGGAGTTAAATGCCAGGCCCTGTGTCTTCCTACAAGCGAGACTTCGTTTCAGGTAAACGCAGTCACTTTTCAGCTCAAACGAAGCTATATTGTACACGAAGCTCACACGTTTCTCGCTCTTAACTGAAACGCATTGGATGTTAGAGGGCCTGTGGTTTGTATCAGTTTCAGAAGCAGAGTTGAACTAGATATGGTCCGTGTGTGTAGGAAACACAGTTCTTTTGTTCTGAGCACTCTCACGTTTCCCGCCTTATTCGAGACTCTAGAAAGCAAGAGCGTGCTTCTTGCTCTAAAGCAGAGTGTGTTTCATGGATGAGAAGTGTGCTGTGTGTTTCCCTTCAGAAACGGAGTTAAATGCCAGGCTCTGTGTCTTCCTACAAGCGAGACTTCGTTTCAGGTAAACGCAGTCACTTTTCAGCTCAAACGAAGCTATATTGTACACGAAGCTCACACGTTTCTCGCTCTTAACTGAAACGCATTGGATGTTAGAGGGCCTGTGGTTTGTATCAGTTTCAGAAGCAGAGTTGAACTAGATATGGTCCGTGTGTGTAGGAAACACAGTTCTTTTGTTCTGAGCACTCTCACGTTTCCCGCCTTATTCGAGACTCTAGAAAGCAAGAGCGTGCTTCTTGCTCTAAAGCAGAGTGTGTTTCATGGATGAGAAGTGTGCTGTGTGTTTCCCTTCAGAAACGGAGTTAAATGCCAGGCTCTGTGTCTTCCTACAAGCGAGACTTCGTTTCAGGTAAACGCAGTCACTTTTCAGCTCAAACGAAGCTATATTGTACACGAAGCTCACACGTTTCTCGCTCTTAACTGAAACGCATTGGATGTTAGAGGGCCTGTGGTTTGTATCAGTTTCAGAAGCAGAGTTGAACTAGATATGGTCCGTGTGTGTAGGAAACACAGTTCTTTTGTTCTGAGCACTCTCACGTTTCCCGCCTTATTCGAGACTCTAGAAAGCAAGAGCGTGCTTCTTGCTCTAAAGCAGAGTGTGTTTCATGGATGAGAAGTGTGCTGTGTGTTTCCCTTCAGAAACGGAGTTAAATGCCAGGCTCTGTGTCTTCCTACAAGCGAGGCTTCGTTTCAGGTAAACGCAGTCACTTTTCAGCTCAAACGAAGCTATATTGTACACGAAGCTCACACGTTTCTCGCTCTTAACTGAAACGCATTGGATGTTAGAGGGCCTGTGGTTTGTATCAGTTTCAGAAGCAGAGTTGAACTAGATATGGTCCGTGTGTGTAGGAAACACAGTTCTTTTGTTCTGAGCACTCTCACGTTTCCCGCCTTATTCGAGACTCTAGAAAGCAAGAGCGTGCTTCTTGCTCTAAAGCAGAGTGTGTTTCATGGATGAGAAGTGTGCTGTGTGTTTCCCTTCAGAAACGGAGTTAAATGCCAGGCTCTGTGTCTTCCTACAAGCGAGACTTCGTTTCAGGTAAACGCAGTCACTTTTCAGCTCAAACGAAGCTATATTGTACACGAAGCTCACACGTTTCTCGCTCTTAACTGAAACGCATTGGATGTTAGAGGGCCTGTGGTTTGTATCAGTTTCAGAAGCAGAGTTGAACTAGATATGGTCCGTGTGTGTAGGAAACACAGTTCTTTTGTTCTGAGCACTCTCACGTTTCCCGCCTTATTCGAGACTCTAGAAAGCAAGAGCGTGCTTCTTGCTCTAAAGCAGAGTGTGTTTCATGGATGAGAAGTGTGCTGTGTGTTTCCCTTCAGAAACGGAGTTAAATGCCAGGCCCTGTGTCTTCCTACAAGCGAGACTTCGTTTCAGGTAAACGCAGTCACTTTTCAGCTCAAACGAAGCTATATTGTACACGAAGCTCACACGTTTCTCGCTCTTAACTGAAACGCATTGGATGTTAGAGGGCCTGTGGTTTGTATCAGTTTCAGAAGCAGAGTTGAACTAGATATGGTCCGTGTGTGTAGGAAACACAGTTCTTTTGTTCTGAGCACTCTCACGTTTCCCGCCTTATTCGAGACTCTAGAAAGCAAGAGCGTGCTTCTTGCTCTAAAGAAGAGTGTGTTTCATGGATGAGAAGTGTGCTGTGTGTTTCCCTTCAGAAACGGAGTGAAATGCCAGGCTCTGTGTCTTCCTACAAGCGAGACTTCGTTTCAGGTAAACGCAGTCACTTTTCAGCTCAAACGAAGCTATATTGTACACGAAGCTCACACGTTTCTCGCTCTTAACTGAAACGCATTGGATGTTAGAGGGCCTGTGGTTTGTATCAGTTTCAGAAGCAGAGTTGAACTAGATATGGTCCGTGTGTGTAGGAAACACAGTTCTTTTGTTCTGAGCACTCTCACGTTTCCCGCCTTATTCGAGACTCTAGAAAGCAAGAGCGTGCTTCTTGCTCTAAAGCAGAGTGTGTTTCATGGATGAGAAGTGTGCTGTGTGTTTCCCTTCAGAAACGGAGTTAAATGCCAGGCTCTGTGTCTTCCTACAAGCGAGGCTTCGTTTCAGGTAAACGCAGTCACTTTTCAGCTCAAACGAAGCTATATTGTACACGAAGCTCACACGTTTCTCGCTCTTAACTGAAACGCATTGGATGTTAGAGGGCCTGTGGTTTGTATCAGTTTCAGAAGCAGAGTTGAACTAGATATGGTCCGTGTGTGTAGGAAACACAGTTCTTTTGTTCTGAGCACTCTCACGTTTCCCGCCTTATTAGAGACTCTAGAAAGCAAGAGCGTGCTTCTTGCTCTAAAGCAGAGTGTGTTTCATGGATGAGAAGTGTGCTGTGTGTTTCCCTTCAGAAACGGAGTTAAATGCCAGGCTCTGTGTCTTCCTACAAGCGAGACTTCGTTTCAGGTAAACGCAGTCACTTTTCAGCTCAAACGAAGCTATATTGTACACGAAGCTCACACGTTTCTCGCTCTTAACTGAAACGCATTGGATGTTAGAGGGCCTGTGGTTTGTATCAGTTTCAGAAGCAGAGTTGAACTAGATATGGTCCGTGTGTGTAGGAAACACAGTTCTTTTGTTCTGAGCACTCTCACGTTTCCCGCCTTATTCGAGACTCTAGAAAGCAAGAGCGTGCTTCTTGCTCTAAAGCAGAGTGTGTTTCATGGATGAGAAGTGTGCTGTGTGTTTCCCTTCAGAAACGGAGTTAAATGCCAGGCTCTGTGTCTTCCTACAAGCGAGACTTCGTTTCAGGTAAACGCAGTCACTTTTCAGCTCAAACGAAGCTATATTGTACACGAAGCTCACACGTTTCTCGCTCGTAACTGAAACGCATTGGATGTTAGAGGGCCTGTGGTTTGTATCAGTTTCAGAAGCAGAGTTGAACTAGATATGGTCCGTGTGTGTAGGAAACACAGTTCTTTTGTTCTGAGCACTCTCACGTTTCCCGCCTTATTCGAGACTCTAGAAAGCAAGAGCGTGCTTCTTGCTCTAAAGCAGAGTGTGTTTCATGGATGAGAAGTGTGCTGTGTGTTTCCCTTCAGAAACGGAGTTAAATGCCAGGCTCTGTGTCTTCCTACAAGCGAGACTTCGTTTCAGGTAAACGCAGTCACTTTTCAGCTCAAACGAAGCTATATTGTACACGAAGCTCACACGTTTCTCGCTCTTAACTGAAACGCATTGGATGTTAGAGGGCCTGTGGTTTGTATCAGTTTCAGAAGCAGAGTTGAACTAGATATGGTCCGTGTGTGTAGGAAACACAGTTCTTTTGTTCTGAGCACTCTCACGTTTCCCGCCTTATTCGAGACTCTAGAAAGCAAGAGCGTGCTTCTTGCTCTAAAGCAGAGTGTGTTTCATGGATGAGAAGTGTGCTGTGTGTTTCCCTTCAGAAACGGAGTTAAATGCCAGGCTCTGTGTCTTCCTACAAGCGAGACTTCGTTTCAGGTAAACGCAGTCACTTTTCAGCTCAAACGAAGCTATATTGTACACGAAGCTCACACGTTTCTCGCTCTTAACTGAAACGCATTGGATGTTAGAGGGCCTGTGGTTTGTATCAGTTTCAGAAGCAGAGTTGAACTAGATATGGTCCGTGTGTGTAGGAAACACAGTTCTTTTGTTCTGAGCACTCTCACGTTTCCCGCCTTATTCGAGACTCTAGAAAGCAAGAGCGTGCTTCTTGCTCTAAAGCAGAGTGTGTTTCATGGATGAGAAGTGTGCTGTGTGTTTCCCTTCAGAAACGGAGTTAAATGCCAGGCTCTGTGTCTTCCTACAAGCAAGGCTTCGTTTCAGGTAAACGCAGTCACTTTTCAGCTCAAACGAAGCTATATTGTACACGAAGCTCACACGTTTCTCGCTCTTAACTGAAACGCATTGGATGTTAGAGGGCCTGTGGTTTGTATCAGTTTCAGAAGCAGAGTTGAACTAGATATGGTCCGTGTGTGTAGGAAACACAGTTCTTTTGTTCTGAGCACTCTCACGTTTCCCGCCTTATTCGAGACTCTAGAAAGCAAGAGCGTGCTTCTTGCTCTAAAGCAGAGTGTGTTTCATGGATGAGAAGTGTGCTGTGTGTTTCCCTTCAGAAACGGAGTTAAATGCCAGGCTCTGTGTCTTCCTACAAGCGAGACTTCGTTTCAGGTAAACGCAGTCACTTTTCAGCTCAAACGAAGCTATATTGTACACGAAGCTCACACGTTTCTCGCTCTTAACTGAAACGCATTGGATGTTAGAGGGCCTGTGGTTTGTATCAGTTTCAGAAGCAGAGTTGAACTAGATATGGTCCGTGTGTGTAGGAAACACAGTTCTTTTGTTCTGAGCACTCTCACGTTTCCCGCCTTATTAGAGACTCTAGAAAGCAAGAGCGTGCTTCTTGCTCTAAAGCAGAGTGTGTTTCATGGATGAGAAGTGTGCTGTGTGTTTCCCTTCAGAAACGGAGTTAAATGCCAGGCCCTGTGTCTTCCTACAAGCGAGACTTCGTTTCAGGTAAACGCAGTCACTTTTCAGCTCAAACGAAGCTATATTGTACACGAAGCTCACACGTTTCTCGCTCTTAACTGAAACGCATTGGATGTTAGAGGGCCTGTGGTTTGTATCAGTTTCAGAAGCAGAGTTGAACTAGATATGGTCCGTGTGTGTAGGAAACACAGTTCTTTTGTTCTGAGCACTCTCACGTTTCCCGCCTTATTCGAGACTCTAGAAAGCAAGAGCGTGCTTCTTGCTCTAAAGAAGAGTGTGTTTCATGGATTAGAAGTGTGCTGTGTGTTTCCCTTCAGAAACGGAGTGAAATGCCAGGCTCTGTGTCTTCCTACAAGCGAGACTTCGTTTCAGGTAAACGCAGTCACTTTTCAGCTCAAACGAAGCTATATTGTACACGAAGCTCACACGTTTCTCGCTCTTAACTGAAACGCATTGGATGTTAGAGGGCCTGTGGTTTGTATCAGTTTCAGAAGCAGAGTTGAACTAGATATGGTCCGTGTGTGTAGGAAACACAGTTCTTTTGTTCTGAGCACTCTCACGTTTCCCGCCTTATTCGAGACTCTAGAAAGCAAGAGCGTGCTTCTTGCTCTAAAGCAGAGTGTGTTTCATGGATGAGAAGTGTGCTGTGTGTTTCCCTTCAGAAACGGAGTTAAATGCCAGGCTCTGTGTCTTCCTACAAGCGAGGCTTCGTTTCAGGTAAACGCAGTCACTTTTCAGCTCAAACGAAGCTATATTGTACACGAAGCTCACACGTTTCTCGCTCTTAACTGAAACGCATTGGATGTTAGAGGGCCTGTGGTTTGTATCAGTTTCAGAAGCAGAGTTGAACTAGATATGGTCCGTGTGTGTAGGAAACACAGTTCTTTTGTTCTGAGCACTCTCACGTTTCCCGCCTTATTAGAGACTCTAGAAAGCAAGAGCGTGCTTCTTGCTCTAAAGCAGAGTGTGTTTCATGGATGAGAAGTGTGCTGTGTGTTTCCCTTCAGAAACGGAGTTAAATGCCAGGCTCTGTGTCTTCCTACAAGCGAGACTTCGTTTCAGGTAAACGCAGTCACTTTTCAGCTCAAACGAAGCTATATTGTACACGAAGCTCACACGTTTCTCGCTCTTAACTGAAACGCATTGGATGTTAGAGGGCCTGTGGTTTGTATCAGTTTCAGAAGCAGAGTTGAACTAGATATGGTCCGTGTGTGTAGGAAACACAGTTCTTTTGTTCTGAGCACTCTCACGTTTCCCGCCTTATTCGAGACTCTAGAAAGCAAGAGCGTGCTTCTTGCTCTAAAGCAGAGTGTGTTTCATGGATGAGAAGTGTGCTGTGTGTTTCCCTTCAGAAACGGAGTTAAATGCCAGGCTCTGTGTCTTCCTACAAGCGAGACTTCGTTTCAGGTAAACGCAGTCACTTTTCAGCTCAAACGAAGCTATATTGTACACGAAGCTCACACGTTTCTCGCTCGTAACTGAAACGCATTGGATGTTAGAGGGCCTGTGGTTTGTATCAGTTTCAGAAGCAGAGTTGAACTAGATATGGTCCGTGTGTGTAGGAAACACAGTTCTTTTGTTCTGAGCACTCTCACGTTTCCCGCCTTATTCGAGACTCTAGAAAGCAAGAGCGTGCTTCTTGCTCTAAAGCAGAGTGTGTTTCATGGATGAGAAGTGTGCTGTGTGTTTCCCTTCAGAAACGGAGTTAAATGCCAGGCTCTGTGTCTTCCTACAAGCGAGACTTCGTTTCAGGTAAACGCAGTCACTTTTCAGCTCAAACGAAGCTATATTGTACACGAAGCTCACACGTTTCTCGCTCTTAACTGAAACGCATTGGATGTTAGAGGGCCTGTGGTTTGTATCAGTTTCAGAAGCAGAGTTGAACTAGATATGGTCCGTGTGTGTAGGAAACACAGTTCTTTTGTTCTGAGCACTCTCACGTTTCCCGCCTTATTCGAGACTCTAGAAAGCAAGAGCGTGCTTCTTGCTCTAAAGCAGAGTGTGTTTCATGGATGAGAAGTGTGCTGTGTGTTTCCCTTCAGAAACGGAGTTAAATGCCAGGCTCTGTGTCTTCCTACAAGCGAGACTTCGTTTCAGGTAAACGCAGTCACTTTTCAGCTCAAACGAAGCTATATTGTACACGAAGCTCACACGTTTCTCGCTCTTAACTGAAACGCATTGGATGTTAGAGGGCCTGTGGTTTGTATCAGTTTCAGAAGCAGAGTTGAACTAGATATGGTCCGTGTGTGTAGGAAACACAGTTCTTTTGTTCTGAGCACTCTCACGTTTCCCGCCTTATTCGAGACTCTAGAAAGCAAGAGCGTGCTTCTTGCTCTAAAGCAGAGTGTGTTTCATGGATGAGAAGTGTGCTGTGTGTTTCCCTTCAGAAACGGAGTTAAATGCCAGGCTCTGTGTCTTCCTACAAGCAAGGCTTCGTTTCAGGTAAACGCAGTCACTTTTCAGCTCAAACGAAGCTATATTGTACACGAAGCTCACACGTTTCTCGCTCTTAACTGAAACGCATTGGATGTTAGAGGGCCTGTGGTTTGTATCAGTTTCAGAAGCAGAGTTGAACTAGATATGGTCCGTGTGTGTAGGAAACACAGTTCTTTTGTTCTGAGCACTCTCACGTTTCCCGCCTTATTCGAGACTCTAGAAAGCAAGAGCGTGCTTCTTGCTCTAAAGCAGAGTGTGTTTCATGGATGAGAAGTGTGCTGTGTGTTTCCCTTCAGAAACGGAGTTAAATGCCAGGCTCTGTGTCTTCCTACAAGCGAGACTTCGTTTCAGGTAAACGCAGTCACTTTTCAGCTCAAACGAAGCTATATTGTACACGAAGCTCACACGTTTCTCGCTCTTAACTGAAACGCATTGGATGTTAGAGGGCCTGTGGTTTGTATCAGTTTCAGAAGCAGAGTTGAACTAGATATGGTCCGTGTGTGTAGGAAACACAGTTCTTTTGTTCTGAGCACTCTCACGTTTCCCGCCTTATTAGAGACTCTAGAAAGCAAGAGCGTGCTTCTTGCTCTAAAGCAGAGTGTGTTTCATGGATGAGAAGTGTGCTGTGTGTTTCCCTTCAGAAACGGAGTTAAATGCCAGGCCCTGTGTCTTCCTACAAGCGAGACTTCGTTTCAGGTAAACGCAGTCACTTTTCAGCTCAAACGAAGCTATATTGTACACGAAGCTCACACGTTTCTCGCTCTTAACTGAAACGCATTGGATGTTAGAGGGCCTGTGGTTTGTATCAGTTTCAGAAGCAGAGTTGAACTAGATATGGTCCGTGTGTGTAGGAAACACAGTTCTTTTGTTCTGAGCACTCTCACGTTTCCCGCCTTATTCGAGACTCTAGAAAGCAAGAGCGTGCTTCTTGCTCTAAAGAAGAGTGTGTTTCATGGATTAGAAGTGTGCTGTGTGTTTCCCTTCAGAAACGGAGTGAAATGCCAGGCTCTGTGTCTTCCTACAAGCGAGACTTCGTTTCAGGTAAACGCAGTCACTTTTCAGCTCAAACGAAGCTATATTGTACACGAAGCTCACACGTTTCTCGCTCTTAACTGAAACGCATTGGATGTTAGAGGGCCTGTGGTTTGTATCAGTTTCAGAAGCAGAGTTGAACTAGATATGGTCCGTGTGTGTAGGAAACACAGTTCTTTTGTTCTGAGCACTCTCACGTTTCCCGCCTTATTCGAGACTCTAGAAAGCAAGAGCGTGCTTCTTGCTCTAAAGCAGAGTGTGTTTCATGGATGAGAAGTGTGCTGTGTGTTTCCCTTCAGAAACGGAGTTAAATGCCAGGGTCTGTGTCTTCCTACAAGCGAGGCTTCGTTTCAGGTAAACGCAGTCACTTTTCAGCTCAAACGAAGCTATATTGTACACGAAGCTCACACGTTTCTCGCTCTTAACTGAAACGCATTGGATGTTAGAGGGCCTGTGGTTTGTATCAGTTTCAGAAGCAGAGTTGAACTAGATATGGTCCGTGTGTGTAGGAAACACAGTTCTTTTGTTCTGAGCACTCTCACGTTTCCCGCCTTATTAGAGACTCTAGAAAGCAAGAGCGTGCTTCTTGCTCTAAAGCAGAGTGTGTTTCATGGATGAGAAGTGTGCTGTGTGTTTCCCTTCAGAAACGGAGTTAAATGCCAGGCTCTGTGTCTTCCTACAAGCGAGACTTCGTTTCAGGTAAACGCAGTCACTTTTCAGCTCAAACGAAGCTATATTGTACACGAAGCTCACACGTTTCTCGCTCTTAACTGAAACGCATTGGATGTTAGAGGGCCTGTGGTTTGTATCAGTTTCAGAAGCAGAGTTGAACTAGATATGGTCCGTGTGTGTAGGAAACACAGTTCTTTTGTTCTGAGCACTCTCACGTTTCCCGCCTTATTCGAGACTCTAGAAAGCAAGAGCGTGCTTCTTGCTCTAAAGCAGAGTGTGTTTCATGGATGAGAAGTGTGCTGTGTGTTTCCCTTCAGAAACGGAGTTAAATGCCAGGCTCTGTGTCTTCCTACAAGCGAGACTTCGTTTCAGGTAAACGCAGTCACTTTTCAGCTCAAACGAAGCTATATTGTACACGAAGCTCACACGTTTCTCGCTCTTAACTGAAACGCATTGGATGTTAGAGGGCCTGTGGTTTGTATCAGTTTCAGAAGCAGAGTTGAACTAGATATGGTCCGTGTGTGTAGGAAACACAGTTCTTTTGTTCTGAGCACTCTCACGTTTCCCGCCTTATTCGAGACTCTAGAAAGCAAGAGCGTGCTTCTTGCTCTAAAGCAGAGTGTGTTTCATGGATGAGAAGTGTGCTGTGTGTTTCCCTTCAGAAACGGAGTTAAATGCCAGGCCCTCTGTCTTCCTACAAGCGAGACTTCGTTTCAGGTAAACGCAGTCACTTTTCAGCTCAAACGAAGCTATATTGTACACGAAGCTCACACGTTTCTCGCTCTTAACTGAAACGCATTGGATGTTAGAGGGCCTGTGGTTTGTATCAGTTTCAGAAGCAGAGTTGAACTAGATATGGTCCGTGTGTGTAGGAAACACAGTTCTTTTGTTCTGAGCACTCTCACGTTTCCCGCCTTATTCGAGACTCTAGAAAGCAAGAGCGTGCTTCTTGCTCTAAAGCAGAGTGTGTTTCATGGATGAGAAGTGTGCTGTGTGTTTCCCTTCAGAAACGGAGTTAAATGCCAGGCTCTGTGTCTTCCTACAAGCGAGACTTCGTTTCAGGTAAACGCAGTCACTTTTCAGCTCAAACGAAGCTATATTGTACACGAAGCTCACACGTTTCTCGCTCTTAACTGAAACGCATTGGATGTTAGAGGGCCTGTGGTTTGTATCAGTTTCAGAAGCAGAGTTGAACTAGATATGGTCCGTGTGTGTAGGAAACACAGTTCTTTTGTTCTGAGCACTCTCACGTTTCCCGCCTTATTCGAGACTCTAGAAAGCAAGAGCGTGCTTCTTGCTCTAAAGCAGAGTGTGTTTCATGGATGAGAAGTGTGCTGTGTGTTTCCCTTCAGAAACGGAGTTAAATGCCAGGCTCTGTGTCTTCCTACAAGCGAGACTTCGTTTCAGGTAAACGCAGTCACTTTTCAGCTCAAACGAAGCTATATTGTACACGAAGCTCACACGTTTCTCGCTCTTAACTGAAACGCATTGGATGTTAGAGGGCCTGTGGTTTGTATCAGTTTCAGAAGCAGAGTTGAACTAGATATGGTCCGTGTGTGTAGGAAACACAGTTCTTTTGTTCTGAGCACTCTCACGTTTCCCGCCTTATTAGAGACTCTAGAAAGCAAGAGCGTGCTTCTTGCTCTAAAGCAGAGTGTGTTTCATGGATGAGAAGTGTGCTGTGTGTTTCCCTTCAGAAACGGAGTTAAATGCCAGGCCCTGTGTCTTCCTACAAGCGAGACTTCGTTTCAGGTAAACGCAGTCACTTTTCAGCTCAAACGAAGCTATATTGTACACGAAGCTCACACGTTTCTCGCTCTTAACTGAAACGCATTGGATGTTAGAGGGCCTGTGGTTTGTATCAGTTTCAGAAGCAGAGTTGAACTAGATATGGTCCGTGTGTGTAGGAAACACAGTTCTTTTGTTCTGAGCACTCTCACGTTTCCCGCCTTATTCGAGACTCTAGAAAGCAAGAGCGTGCTTCTTGCTCTAAAGCAGAGTGTGTTTCATGGATGAGAAGTGTGCTGTGTGTTTCCCTTCAGAAACGGAGTGAAATGCCAGGCTCTGTGTCTTCCTACAAGCGAGACTTCGTTTCAGGTAAACGCAGTCACTTTTCAGCTCAAACGAAGCTATATTGTACACGAAGCTCACACGTTTCTCGCTCTTAACTGAAACGCATTGGATGTTAGAGGGCCTGTGGTTTGTATCAGTTTCAGAAGCAGAGTTGAACTAGATATGGTCCGTGTGTGTAGGAAACACAGTTCTTTTGTTCTGAGCACTCTCACGTTTCCCGCCTTATTCGAGACTCTAGAAAGCAAGAGCGTGCTTCTTGCTCTAAAGCAGAGTGTGTTTCATGGATGAGAAGTGTGCTGTGTGTTTCCCTTCAGAAACGGAGTTAAATGCCAGGCTCTGTGTCTTCCTACAAGCGAGGCTTCGTTTCAGGTAAACGCAGTCACTTTTCAGCTCAAACGAAGCTATATTGTACACGAAGCTCACACGTTTCTCGCTCTTAACTGAAACGCATTGGATGTTAGAGGGCCTGTGGTTTGTATCAGTTTCAGAAGCAGAGTTGAACTAGATATGGTCCGTGTGTGTAGGAAACACAGTTCTTTTGTTCTGAGCACTCTCACGTTTCCCGCCTTATTCGAGACTCTAGAAAGCAAGAGCGTGCTTCTTGCTCTAAAGCAGAGTGTGTTTCATGGATGAGAAGTGTGCTGTGTGTTTCCCTTCAGAAACGGAGTTAAATGCCAGGCTCTGTGTCTTCCTACAAGCGAGACTTCGTTTCAGGTAAACGCAGTCACTTTTCAGCTCAAACGAAGCTATATTGTACACGAAGCTCACACGTTTCTCGCTCTTAACTGAAACGCATTGGATGTTAGAGGGCCTGTGGTTTGTATCAGTTTCAGAAGCAGAGTTGAACTAGATATGGTCCGTGTGTGTAGGAAACACAGTTCTTTTGTTCTGAGCACTCTCACGTTTCCCGCCTTATTCGAGACTCTAGAAAGCAAGAGCGTGCTTCTTGCTCTAAAGCAGAGTGTGTTTCATGGATGAGAAGTGTGCTGTGTGTTTCCCTTCAGAAACGGAGTTAAATGCCAGGCTCTGTGTCTTCCTACAAGCGAGACTTCGTTTCAGGTAAACGCAGTCACTTTTCAGCTCAAACGAAGCTATATTGTACACGAAGCTCACACGTTTCTCGCTCGTAACTGAAACGCATTGGATGTTAGAGGGCCTGTGGTTTGTATCAGTTTCAGAAGCAGAGTTGAACTAGATATGGTCCGTGTGTGTAGGAAACACAGTTCTTTTGTTCTGAGCACTCTCACGTTTCCCGCCTTATTCGAGACTCTAGAAAGCAAGAGCGTGCTTCTTGCTCTAAAGCAGAGTGTGTTTCATGGATGAGAAGTGTGCTGTGTGTTTCCCTTCAGAAACGGAGTTAAATGCCAGGCTCTGTGTCTTCCTACAAGCGAGACTTCGTTTCAGGTAAACGCAGTCACTTTTCAGCTCAAACGAAGCTATATTGTACACGAAGCTCACACGTTTCTCGCTCTTAACTGAAACGCATTGGATGTTAGAGGGCCTGTGGTTTGTATCAGTTTCAGAAGCAGAGTTGAACTAGATATGGTCCGTGTGTGTAGGAAACACAGTTCTTTTGTTCTGAGCACTCTCACGTTTCCCGCCTTATTCGAGACTCTAGAAAGCAAGAGCGTGCTTCTTGCTCTAAAGCAGAGTGTGTTTCATGGATGAGAAGTGTGCTGTGTGTTTCCCTTCAGAAACGGAGTTAAATGCCAGGCTCTGTGTCTTCCTACAAGCGAGACTTCGTTTCAGGTAAACGCAGTCACTTTTCAGCTCAAACGAAGCTATATTGTACACGAAGCTCACACGTTTCTCGCTCTTAACTGAAACGCATTGGATGTTAGAGGGCCTGTGGTTTGTATCAGTTTCAGAAGCAGAGTTGAACTAGATATGGTCCGTGTGTGTAGGAAACACAGTTCTTTTGTTCTGAGCACTCTCACGTTTCCCGCCTTATTCGAGACTCTAGAAAGCAAGAGCGTGCTTCTTGCTCTAAAGCAGAGTGTGTTTCATGGATGAGAAGTGTGCTGTGTGTTTCCCTTCAGAAACGGAGTTAAATGCCAGGCTCTGTGTCTTCCTACAAGCAAGGCTTCGTTTCAGGTAAACGCAGTCACTTTTCAGCTCAAACGAAGCTATATTGTACACGAAGCTCACACGTTTCTCGCTCTTAACTGAAACGCATTGGATGTTAGAGGGCCTGTGGTTTGTATCAGTTTCAGAAGCAGAGTTGAACTAGATATGGTCCGTGTGTGTAGGAAACACAGTTCTTTTGTTCTGAGCACTCTCACGTTTCCCGCCTTATTCGAGACTCTAGAAAGCAAGAGCGTGCTTCTTGCTCTAAAGCAGAGTGTGTTTCATGGATGAGAAGTGTGCTGTGTGTTTCCCTTCAGAAACGGAGTTAAATGCCAGGCTCTGTGTCTTCCTACAAGCGAGACTTCGTTTCAGGTAAACGCAGTCACTTTTCAGCTCAAACGAAGCTATATTGTACACGAAGCTCACACGTTTCTCGCTCTTAACTGAAACGCATTGGATGTTAGAGGGCCTGTGGTTTGTATCAGTTTCAGAAGCAGAGTTGAACTAGATATGGTCCGTGTGTGTAGGAAACACAGTTCTTTTGTTCTGAGCACTCTCACGTTTCCCGCCTTATTAGAGACTCTAGAAAGCAAGAGCGTGCTTCTTGCTCTAAAGCAGAGTGTGTTTCATGGATGAGAAGTGTGCTGTGTGTTTCCCTTCAGAAACGGAGTTAAATGCCAGGCCCTGTGTCTTCCTACAAGCGAGACTTCGTTTCAGGTAAACGCAGTCACTTTTCAGCTCAAACGAAGCTATATTGTACACGAAGCTCACACGTTTCTCGCTCTTAACTGAAACGCATTGGATGTTAGAGGGCCTGTGGTTTGTATCAGTTTCAGAAGCAGAGTTGAACTAGATATGGTCCGTGTGTGTAGGAAACACAGTTCTTTTGTTCTGAGCACTCTCACGTTTCCCGCCTTATTCGAGACTCTAGAAAGCAAGAGCGTGCTTCTTGCTCTAAAGAAGAGTGTGTTTCATGGATTAGAAGTGTGCTGTGTGTTTCCCTTCAGAAACGGAGTGAAATGCCAGGCTCTGTGTCTTCCTACAAGCGAGACTTCGTTTCAGGTAAACGCAGTCACTTTTCAGCTCAAACGAAGCTATATTGTACACGAAGCTCACACGTTTCTCGCTCTTAACTGAAACGCATTGGATGTTAGAGGGCCTGTGGTTTGTATCAGTTTCAGAAGCAGAGTTGAACTAGATATGGTCCGTGTGTGTAGGAAACACAGTTCTTTTGTTCTGAGCACTCTCACGTTTCCCGCCTTATTCGAGACTCTAGAAAGCAAGAGCGTGCTTCTTGCTCTAAAGCAGAGTGTGTTTCATGGATGAGAAGTGTGCTGTGTGTTTCCCTTCAGAAACGGAGTTAAATGCCAGGCTCTGTGTCTTCCTACAAGCGAGGCTTCGTTTCAGGTAAACGCAGTCACTTTTCAGCTCAAACGAAGCTATATTGTACACGAAGCTCACACGTTTCTCGCTCTTAACTGAAACGCATTGGATGTTAGAGGGCCTGTGGTTTGTATCAGTTTCAGAAGCAGAGTTGAACTAGATATGGTCCGTGTGTGTAGGAAACACAGTTCTTTTGTTCTGAGCACTCTCACGTTTCCCGCCTTATTAGAGACTCTAGAAAGCAAGAGCGTGCTTCTTGCTCTAAAGCAGAGTGTGTTTCATGGATGAGAAGTGTGCTGTGTGTTTCCCTTCAGAAACGGAGTTAAATGCCAGGCTCTGTGTCTTCCTACAAGCGAGACTTCGTTTCAGGTAAACGCAGTCACTTTTCAGCTCAAACGAAGCTATATTGTACACGAAGCTCACACGTTTCTCGCTCTTAACTGAAACGCATTGGATGTTAGAGGGCCTGTGGTTTGTATCAGTTTCAGAAGCAGAGTTGAACTAGATATGGTCCGTGTGTGTAGGAAACACAGTTCTTTTGTTCTGAGCACTCTCACGTTTCCCGCCTTATTCGAGACTCTAGAAAGCAAGAGCGTGCTTCTTGCTCTAAAGCAGAGTGTGTTTCATGGATGAGAAGTGTGCTGTGTGTTTCCCTTCAGAAACGGAGTTAAATGCCAGGCTCTGTGTCTTCCTACAAGCGAGACTTCGTTTCAGGTAAACGCAGTCACTTTTCAGCTCAAACGAAGCTATATTGTACACGAAGCTCACACGTTTCTCGCTCGTAACTGAAACGCATTGGATGTTAGAGGGCCTGTGGTTTGTATCAGTTTCAGAAGCAGAGTTGAACTAGATATGGTCCGTGTGTGTAGGAAACACAGTTCTTTTGTTCTGAGCACTCTCACGTTTCCCGCCTTATTCGAGACTCTAGAAAGCAAGAGCGTGCTTCTTGCTCTAAAGCAGAGTGTGTTTCATGGATGAGAAGTGTGCTGTGTGTTTCCCTTCAGAAACGGAGTTAAATGCCAGGCTCTGTGTCTTCCTACAAGCGAGACTTCGTTTCAGGTAAACGCAGTCACTTTTCAGCTCAAACGAAGCTATATTGTACACGAAGCTCACACGTTTCTCGCTCTTAACTGAAACGCATTGGATGTTAGAGGGCCTGTGGTTTGTATCAGTTTCAGAAGCAGAGTTGAACTAGATATGGTCCGTGTGTGTAGGAAACACAGTTCTTTTGTTCTGAGCACTCTCACGTTTCCCGCCTTATTCGAGACTCTAGAAAGCAAGAGCGTGCTTCTTGCTCTAAAGCAGAGTGTGTTTCATGGATGAGAAGTGTGCTGTGTGTTTCCCTTCAGAAACGGAGTTAAATGCCAGGCTCTGTGTCTTCCTACAAGCGAGACTTCGTTTCAGGTAAACGCAGTCACTTTTCAGCTCAAACGAAGCTATATTGTACACGAAGCTCACACGTTTCTCGCTCTTAACTGAAACGCATTGGATGTTAGAGGGCCTGTGGTTTGTATCAGTTTCAGAAGCAGAGTTGAACTAGATATGGTCCGTGTGTGTAGGAAACACAGTTCTTTTGTTCTGAGCACTCTCACGTTTCCCGCCTTATTCGAGACTCTAGAAAGCAAGAGCGTGCTTCTTGCTCTAAAGCAGAGTGTGTTTCATGGATGAGAAGTGTGCTGTGTGTTTCCCTTCAGAAACGGAGTTAAATGCCAGGCTCTGTGTCTTCCTACAAGCAAGGCTTCGTTTCAGGTAAACGCAGTCACTTTTCAGCTCAAACGAAGCTATATTGTACACGAAGCTCACACGTTTCTCGCTCTTAACTGAAACGCATTGGATGTTAGAGGGCCTGTGGTTTGTATCAGTTTCAGAAGCAGAGTTGAACTAGATATGGTCCGTGTGTGTAGGAAACACAGTTCTTTTGTTCTGAGCACTCTCACGTTTCCCGCCTTATTCGAGACTCTAGAAAGCAAGAGCGTGCTTCTTGCTCTAAAGCAGAGTGTGTTTCATGGATGAGAAGTGTGCTGTGTGTTTCCCTTCAGAAACGGAGTTAAATGCCAGGCTCTGTGTCTTCCTACAAGCGAGACTTCGTTTCAGGTAAACGCAGTCACTTTTCAGCTCAAACGAAGCTATATTGTACACGAAGCTCACACGTTTCTCGCTCTTAACTGAAACGCATTGGATGTTAGAGGGCCTGTGGTTTGTATCAGTTTCAGAAGCAGAGTTGAACTAGATATGGTCCGTGTGTGTAGGAAACACAGTTCTTTTGTT
Organism: Onychomys arenicola; assembly: GCA_949786405.1. Taxonomy (NCBI): domain Eukaryota; kingdom Metazoa; phylum Chordata; class Mammalia; order Rodentia; family Cricetidae; genus Onychomys; species Onychomys arenicola. The sequence continues at coordinate 177,589 of CATKUM010000166.1, read as the reverse complement.
CTGAGCACTCTCACGTTTCCCGCCTTATTAGAGACTCTAGAAAGCAAGAGCGTGCTTCTTGCTCTAAAGCAGAGTGTGTTTCATGGATGAGAAGTGTGCTGTGTGTTTCCCTTCAGAAACGGAGTTAAATGCCAGGCCCTGTGTCTTCCTACAAGCGAGACTTCGTTTCAGGTAAACGCAGTCACTTTTCAGCTCAAACGAAGCTATATTGTACACGAAGCTCACACGTTTCTCGCTCTTAACTGAAACGCATTGGATGTTAGAGGGCCTGTGGTTTGTATCAGTTTCAGAAGCAGAGTTGAACTAGATATGGTCCGTGTGTGTAGGAAACACAGTTCTTTTGTTCTGAGCACTCTCACGTTTCCCGCCTTATTCGAGACTCTAGAAAGCAAGAGCGTGCTTCTTGCTCTAAAGAAGAGTGTGTTTCATGGATTAGAAGTGTGCTGTGTGTTTCCCTTCAGAAACGGAGTGAAATGCCAGGCTCTGTGTCTTCCTACAAGCGAGACTTCGTTTCAGGTAAACGCAGTCACTTTTCAGCTCAAACGAAGCTATATTGTACACGAAGCTCACACGTTTCTCGCTCTTAACTGAAACGCATTGGATGTTAGAGGGCCTGTGGTTTGTATCAGTTTCAGAAGCAGAGTTGAACTAGATATGGTCCGTGTGTGTAGGAAACACAGTTCTTTTGTTCTGAGCACTCTCACGTTTCCCGCCTTATTCGAGACTCTAGAAAGCAAGAGCGTGCTTCTTGCTCTAAAGCAGAGTGTGTTTCATGGATGAGAAGTGTGCTGTGTGTTTCCCTTCAGAAACGGAGTTAAATGCCAGGCTCTGTGTCTTCCTACAAGCGAGGCTTCGTTTCAGGTAAACGCAGTCACTTTTCAGCTCAAACGAAGCTATATTGTACACGAAGCTCACACGTTTCTCGCTCTTAACTGAAACGCATTGGATGTTAGAGGGCCTGTGGTTTGTATCAGTTTCAGAAGCAGAGTTGAACTAGATATGGTCCGTGTGTGTAGGAAACACAGTTCTTTTGTTCTGAGCACTCTCACGTTTCCCGCCTTATTAGAGACTCTAGAAAGCAAGAGCGTGCTTCTTGCTCTAAAGCAGAGTGTGTTTCATGGATGAGAAGTGTGCTGTGTGTTTCCCTTCAGAAACGGAGTTAAATGCCAGGCTCTGTGTCTTCCTACAAGCGAGACTTCGTTTCAGGTAAACGCAGTCACTTTTCAGCTCAAACGAAGCTATATTGTACACGAAGCTCACACGTTTCTCGCTCTTAACTGAAACGCATTGGATGTTAGAGGGCCTGTGGTTTGTATCAGTTTCAGAAGCAGAGTTGAACTAGATATGGTCCGTGTGTGTAGGAAACACAGTTCTTTTGTTCTGAGCACTCTCACGTTTCCCGCCTTATTCGAGACTCTAGAAAGCAAGAGCGTGCTTCTTGCTCTAAAGCAGAGTGTGTTTCATGGATGAGAAGTGTGCTGTGTGTTTCCCTTCAGAAACGGAGTTAAATGCCAGGCTCTGTGTCTTCCTACAAGCGAGACTTCGTTTCAGGTAAACGCAGTCACTTTTCAGCTCAAACGAAGCTATATTGTACACGAAGCTCACACGTTTCTCGCTCGTAACTGAAACGCATTGGATGTTAGAGGGCCTGTGGTTTGTATCAGTTTCAGAAGCAGAGTTGAACTAGATATGGTCCGTGTGTGTAGGAAACACAGTTCTTTTGTTCTGAGCACTCTCACGTTTCCCGCCTTATTCGAGACTCTAGAAAGCAAGAGCGTGCTTCTTGCTCTAAAGCAGAGTGTGTTTCATGGATGAGAAGTGTGCTGTGTGTTTCCCTTCAGAAACGGAGTTAAATGCCAGGCTCTGTGTCTTCCTACAAGCGAGACTTCGTTTCAGGTAAACGCAGTCACTTTTCAGCTCAAACGAAGCTATATTGTACACGAAGCTCACACGTTTCTCGCTCTTAACTGAAACGCATTGGATGTTAGAGGGCCTGTGGTTTGTATCAGTTTCAGAAGCAGAGTTGAACTAGATATGGTCCGTGTGTGTAGGAAACACAGTTCTTTTGTTCTGAGCACTCTCACGTTTCCCGCCTTATTCGAGACTCTAGAAAGCAAGAGCGTGCTTCTTGCTCTAAAGCAGAGTGTGTTTCATGGATGAGAAGTGTGCTGTGTGTTTCCCTTCAGAAACGGAGTTAAATGCCAGGCTCTGTGTCTTCCTACAAGCGAGACTTCGTTTCAGGTAAACGCAGTCACTTTTCAGCTCAAACGAAGCTATATTGTACACGAAGCTCACACGTTTCTCGCTCTTAACTGAAACGCATTGGATGTTAGAGGGCCTGTGGTTTGTATCAGTTTCAGAAGCAGAGTTGAACTAGATATGGTCCGTGTGTGTAGGAAACACAGTTCTTTTGTTCTGAGCACTCTCACGTTTCCCGCCTTATTCGAGACTCTAGAAAGCAAGAGCGTGCTTCTTGCTCTAAAGCAGAGTGTGTTTCATGGATGAGAAGTGTGCTGTGTGTTTCCCTTCAGAAACGGAGTTAAATGCCAGGCTCTGTGTCTTCCTACAAGCAAGGCTTCGTTTCAGGTAAACGCAGTCACTTTTCAGCTCAAACGAAGCTATATTGTACACGAAGCTCACACGTTTCTCGCTCTTAACTGAAACGCATTGGATGTTAGAGGGCCTGTGGTTTGTATCAGTTTCAGAAGCAGAGTTGAACTAGATATGGTCCGTGTGTGTAGGAAACACAGTTCTTTTGTTCTGAGCACTCTCACGTTTCCCGCCTTATTCGAGACTCTAGAAAGCAAGAGCGTGCTTCTTGCTCTAAAGCAGAGTGTGTTTCATGGATGAGAAGTGTGCTGTGTGTTTCCCTTCAGAAACGGAGTTAAATGCCAGGCTCTGTGTCTTCCTACAAGCGAGACTTCGTTTCAGGTAAACGCAGTCACTTTTCAGCTCAAACGAAGCTATATTGTACACGAAGCTCACACGTTTCTCGCTCTTAACTGAAACGCATTGGATGTTAGAGGGCCTGTGGTTTGTATCAGTTTCAGAAGCAGAGTTGAACTAGATATGGTCCGTGTGTGTAGGAAACACAGTTCTTTTGTTCTGAGCACTCTCACGTTTCCCGCCTTATTAGAGACTCTAGAAAGCAAGAGCGTGCTTCTTGCTCTAAAGCAGAGTGTGTTTCATGGATGAGAAGTGTGCTGTGTGTTTCCCTTCAGAAACGGAGTTAAATGCCAGGCCCTGTGTCTTCCTACAAGCGAGACTTCGTTTCAGGTAAACGCAGTCACTTTTCAGCTCAAACGAAGCTATATTGTACACGAAGCTCACACGTTTCTCGCTCTTAACTGAAACGCATTGGATGTTAGAGGGCCTGTGGTTTGTATCAGTTTCAGAAGCAGAGTTGAACTAGATATGGTCCGTGTGTGTAGGAAACACAGTTCTTTTGTTCTGAGCACTCTCACGTTTCCCGCCTTATTCGAGACTCTAGAAAGCAAGAGCGTGCTTCTTGCTCTAAAGAAGAGTGTGTTTCATGGATTAGAAGTGTGCTGTGTGTTTCCCTTCAGAAACGGAGTGAAATGCCAGGCTCTGTGTCTTCCTACAAGCGAGACTTCGTTTCAGGTAAACGCAGTCACTTTTCAGCTCAAACGAAGCTATATTGTACACGAAGCTCACACGTTTCTCGCTCTTAACTGAAACGCATTGGATGTTAGAGGGCCTGTGGTTTGTATCAGTTTCAGAAGCAGAGTTGAACTAGATATGGTCCGTGTGTGTAGGAAACACAGTTCTTTTGTTCTGAGCACTCTCACGTTTCCCGCCTTATTCGAGACTCTAGAAAGCAAGAGCGTGCTTCTTGCTCTAAAGCAGAGTGTGTTTCATGGATGAGAAGTGTGCTGTGTGTTTCCCTTCAGAAACGGAGTTAAATGCCAGGCTCTGTGTCTTCCTACAAGCGAGGCTTCGTTTCAGGTAAACGCAGTCACTTTTCAGCTCAAACGAAGCTATATTGTACACGAAGCTCACACGTTTCTCGCTCTTAACTGAAACGCATTGGATGTTAGAGGGCCTGTGGTTTGTATCAGTTTCAGAAGCAGAGTTGAACTAGATATGGTCCGTGTGTGTAGGAAACACAGTTCTTTTGTTCTGAGCACTCTCACGTTTCCCGCCTTATTAGAGACTCTAGAAAGCAAGAGCGTGCTTCTTGCTCTAAAGCAGAGTGTGTTTCATGGATGAGAAGTGTGCTGTGTGTTTCCCTTCAGAAACGGAGTTAAATGCCAGGCTCTGTGTCTTCCTACAAGCGAGACTTCGTTTCAGGTAAACGCAGTCACTTTTCAGCTCAAACGAAGCTATATTGTACACGAAGCTCACACGTTTCTCGCTCTTAACTGAAACGCATTGGATGTTAGAGGGCCTGTGGTTTGTATCAGTTTCAGAAGCAGAGTTGAACTAGATATGGTCCGTGTGTGTAGGAAACACAGTTCTTTTGTTCTGAGCACTCTCACGTTTCCCGCCTTATTCGAGACTCTAGAAAGCAAGAGCGTGCTTCTTGCTCTAAAGCAGAGTGTGTTTCATGGATGAGAAGTGTGCTGTGTGTTTCCCTTCAGAAACGGAGTTAAATGCCAGGCTCTGTGTCTTCCTACAAGCGAGACTTCGTTTCAGGTAAACGCAGTCACTTTTCAGCTCAAACGAAGCTATATTGTACACGAAGCTCACACGTTTCTCGCTCGTAACTGAAACGCATTGGATGTTAGAGGGCCTGTGGTTTGTATCAGTTTCAGAAGCAGAGTTGAACTAGATATGGTCCGTGTGTGTAGGAAACACAGTTCTTTTGTTCTGAGCACTCTCACGTTTCCCGCCTTATTCGAGACTCTAGAAAGCAAGAGCGTGCTTCTTGCTCTAAAGCAGAGTGTGTTTCATGGATGAGAAGTGTGCTGTGTGTTTCCCTTCAGAAACGGAGTTAAATGCCAGGCTCTGTGTCTTCCTACAAGCGAGACTTCGTTTCAGGTAAACGCAGTCACTTTTCAGCTCAAACGAAGCTATATTGTACACGAAGCTCACACGTTTCTCGCTCTTAACTGAAACGCATTGGATGTTAGAGGGCCTGTGGTTTGTATCAGTTTCAGAAGCAGAGTTGAACTAGATATGGTCCGTGTGTGTAGGAAACACAGTTCTTTTGTTCTGAGCACTCTCACGTTTCCCGCCTTATTCGAGACTCTAGAAAGCAAGAGCGTGCTTCTTGCTCTAAAGCAGAGTGTGTTTCATGGATGAGAAGTGTGCTGTGTGTTTCCCTTCAGAAACGGAGTTAAATGCCAGGCTCTGTGTCTTCCTACAAGCGAGACTTCGTTTCAGGTAAACGCAGTCACTTTTCAGCTCAAACGAAGCTATATTGTACACGAAGCTCACACGTTTCTCGCTCTTAACTGAAACGCATTGGATGTTAGAGGGCCTGTGGTTTGTATCAGTTTCAGAAGCAGAGTTGAACTAGATATGGTCCGTGTGTGTAGGAAACACAGTTCTTTTGTTCTGAGCACTCTCACGTTTCCCGCCTTATTCGAGACTCTAGAAAGCAAGAGCGTGCTTCTTGCTCTAAAGCAGAGTGTGTTTCATGGATGAGAAGTGTGCTGTGTGTTTCCCTTCAGAAACGGAGTTAAATGCCAAGCTCTGTGTCTTCCTACAAGCAAGGCTTCGTTTCAGGTAAACGCAGTCACTTTTCAGCTCAAACGAAGCTATATTGTACACGAAGCTCACACGTTTCTCGCTCTTAACTGAAACGCATTGGATGTTAGAGGGCCTGTGGTTTGTATCAGTTTCAGAAGCAGAGTTGAACTAGATATGGTCCGTGTGTGTAGGAAACACAGTTCTTTTGTTCTGAGCACTCTCACGTTTCCCGCCTTATTCGAGACTCTAGAAAGCAAGAGCGTGCTTCTTGCTCTAAAGCAGAGTGTGTTTCATGGATGAGAAGTGTGCTGTGTGTTTCCCTTCAGAAACGGAGTTAAATGCCAGGCTCTGTGTCTTCCTACAAGCGAGACTTCGTTTCAGGTAAACGCAGTCACTTTTCAGCTCAAACGAAGCTATATTGTACACGAAGCTCACACGTTTCTCGCTCTTAACTGAAACGCATTGGATGTTAGAGGGCCTGTGGTTTGTATCAGTTTCAGAAGCAGAGTTGAACTAGATATGGTCCGTGTGTGTAGGAAACACAGTTCTTTTGTTCTGAGCACTCTCACGTTTCCCGCCTTATTAGAGACTCTAGAAAGCAAGAGCGTGCTTCTTGCTCTAAAGCAGAGTGTGTTTCATGGATGAGAAGTGTGCTGTGTGTTTCCCTTCAGAAACGGAGTTAAATGCCAGGCCCTGTGTCTTCCTACAAGCGAGACTTCGTTTCAGGTAAACGCAGTCACTTTTCAGCTCAAACGAAGCTATATTGTACACGAAGCTCACACGTTTCTCGCTCTTAACTGAAACGCATTGGATGTTAGAGGGCCTGTGGTTTGTATCAGTTTCAGAAGCAGAGTTGAACTAGATATGGTCCGTGTGTGTAGGAAACACAGTTCTTTTGTTCTGAGCACTCTCACGTTTCCCGCCTTATTCGAGACTCTAGAAAGCAAGAGCGTGCTTCTTGCTCTAAAGAAGAGTGTGTTTCATGGATTAGAAGTGTGCTGTGTGTTTCCCTTCAGAAACGGAGTGAAATGCCAGGCTCTGTGTCTTCCTACAAGCGAGACTTCGTTTCAGGTAAACGCAGTCACTTTTCAGCTCAAACGAAGCTATATTGTACACGAAGCTCACACGTTTCTCGCTCTTAACTGAAACGCATTGGATGTTAGAGGGCCTGTGGTTTGTATCAGTTTCAGAAGCAGAGTTGAACTAGATATGGTCCGTGTGTGTAGGAAACACAGTTCTTTTGTTCTGAGCACTCTCACGTTTCCCGCCTTATTCGAGACTCTAGAAAGCAAGAGCGTGCTTCTTGCTCTAAAGCAGAGTGTGTTTCATGGATGAGAAGTGTGCTGTGTGTTTCCCTTCAGAAACGGAGTTAAATGCCAGGCTCTGTGTCTTCCTACAAGCGAGGCTTCGTTTCAGGTAAACGCAGTCACTTTTCAGCTCAAACGAAGCTATATTGTACACGAAGCTCACACGTTTCTCGCTCTTAACTGAAACGCATTGGATGTTAGAGGGCCTGTGGTTTGTATCAGTTTCAGAAGCAGAGTTGAACTAGATATGGTCCGTGTGTGTAGGAAACACAGTTCTTTTGTTCTGAGCACTCTCACGTTTCCCGCCTTATTAGAGACTCTAGAAAGCAAGAGCGTGCTTCTTGCTCTAAAGCAGAGTGTGTTTCATGGATGAGAAGTGTGCTGTGTGTTTCCCTTCAGAAACGGAGTTAAATGCCAGGCTCTGTGTCTTCCTACAAGCGAGACTTCGTTTCAGGTAAACGCAGTCACTTTTCAGCTCAAACGAAGCTATATTGTACACGAAGCTCACACGTTTCTCGCTCTTAACTGAAACGCATTGGATGTTAGAGGGCCTGTGGTTTGTATCAGTTTCAGAAGCAGAGTTGAACTAGATATGGTCCGTGTGTGTAGGAAACACAGTTCTTTTGTTCTGAGCACTCTCACGTTTCCCGCCTTATTCGAGACTCTAGAAAGCAAGAGCGTGCTTCTTGCTCTAAAGCAGAGTGTGTTTCATGGATGAGAAGTGTGCTGTGTGTTTCCCTTCAGAAACGGAGTTAAATGCCAGGCTCTGTGTCTTCCTACAAGCGAGACTTCGTTTCAGGTAAACGCAGTCACTTTTCAGCTCAAACGAAGCTATATTGTACACGAAGCTCACACGTTTCTCGCTCGTAACTGAAACGCATTGGATGTTAGAGGGCCTGTGGTTTGTATCAGTTTCAGAAGCAGAGTTGAACTAGATATGGTCCGTGTGTGTAGGAAACACAGTTCTTTTGTTCTGAGCACTCTCACGTTTCCCGCCTTATTCGAGACTCTAGAAAGCAAGAGCGTGCTTCTTGCTCTAAAGCAGAGTGTGTTTCATGGATGAGAAGTGTGCTGTGTGTTTCCCTTCAGAAACGGAGTTAAATGCCAGGCCCTCTGTCTTCCTACAAGCGAGACTTCGTTTCAGGTAAACGCAGTCACTTTTCAGCTCAAACGAAGCTATATTGTACACGAAGCTCACACGTTTCTCGCTCTTAACTGAAACGCATTGGATGTTAGAGGGCCTGTGGTTTGTATCAGTTTCAGAAGCAGAGTTGAACTAGATATGGTCCGTGTGTGTAGGAAACACAGTTCTTTTGTTCTGAGCACTCTCACGTTTCCCGCCTTATTCGAGACTCTAGAAAGCAAGAGCGTGCTTCTTGCTCTAAAGCAGAGTGTGTTTCATGGATGAGAAGTGTGCTGTGTGTTTCCCTTCAGAAACGGAGTTAAATGCCAGGCTCTGTGTCTTCCTACAAGCGAGACTTCGTTTCAGGTAAACGCAGTCACTTTTCAGCTCAAACGAAGCTATATTGTACACGAAGCTCACACGTTTCTCGCTCTTAACTGAAACGCATTGGATGTTAGAGGGCCTGTGGTTTGTATCAGTTTCAGAAGCAGAGTTGAACTAGATATGGTCCGTGTGTGTAGGAAACACAGTTCTTTTGTTCTGAGCACTCTCACGTTTCCCGCCTTATTCGAGACTCTAGAAAGCAAGAGCGTGCTTCTTGCTCTAAAGCAGAGTGTGTTTCATGGATGAGAAGTGTGCTGTGTGTTTCCCTTCAGAAACGGAGTTAAATGCCAGGCTCTGTGTCTTCCTACAAGCGAGACTTCGTTTCAGGTAAACGCAGTCACTTTTCAGCTCAAACGAAGCTATATTGTACACGAAGCTCACACGTTTCTCGCTCTTAACTGAAACGCATTGGATGTTAGAGGGCCTGTGGTTTGTATCAGTTTCAGAAGCAGAGTTGAACTAGATATGGTCCGTGTGTGTAGGAAACACAGTTCTTTTGTTCTGAGCACTCTCACGTTTCCCGCCTTATTAGAGACTCTAGAAAGCAAGAGCGTGCTTCTTGCTCTAAAGCAGAGTGTGTTTCATGGATGAGAAGTGTGCTGTGTGTTTCCCTTCAGAAACGGAGTTAAATGCCAGGCCCTGTGTCTTCCTACAAGCGAGACTTCGTTTCAGGTAAACGCAGTCACTTTTCAGCTCAAACGAAGCTATATTGTACACGAAGCTCACACGTTTCTCGCTCTTAACTGAAACGCATTGGATGTTAGAGGGCCTGTGGTTTGTATCAGTTTCAGAAGCAGAGTTGAACTAGATATGGTCCGTGTGTGTAGGAAACACAGTTCTTTTGTTCTGAGCACTCTCACGTTTCCCGCCTTATTCGAGACTCTAGAAAGCAAGAGCGTGCTTCTTGCTCTAAAGAAGAGTGTGTTTCATGGATGAGAAGTGTGCTGTGTGTTTCCCTTCAGAAACGGAGTGAAATGCCAGGCTCTGTGTCTTCCTACAAGCGAGACTTCGTTTCAGGTAAACGCAGTCACTTTTCAGCTCAAACGAAGCTATATTGTACACGAAGCTCACACGTTTCTCGCTCTTAACTGAAACGCATTGGATGTTAGAGGGCCTGTGGTTTGTATCAGTTTCAGAAGCAGAGTTGAACTAGATATGGTCCGTGTGTGTAGGAAACACAGTTCTTTTGTTCTGAGCACTCTCACGTTTCCCGCCTTATTCGAGACTCTAGAAAGCAAGAGCGTGCTTCTTGCTCTAAAGCAGAGTGTGTTTCATGGATGAGAAGTGTGCTGTGTGTTTCCCTTCAGAAACGGAGTTAAATGCCAGGCTCTGTGTCTTCCTACAAGCGAGGCTTCGTTTCAGGTAAACGCAGTCACTTTTCAGCTCAAACGAAGCTATATTGTACACGAAGCTCACACGTTTCTCGCTCTTAACTGAAACGCATTGGATGTTAGAGGGCCTGTGGTTTGTATCAGTTTCAGAAGCAGAGTTGAACTAGATATGGTCCGTGTGTGTAGGAAACACAGTTCTTTTGTTCTGAGCACTCTCACGTTTCCCGCCTTATTAGAGACTCTAGAAAGCAAGAGCGTGCTTCTTGCTCTAAAGCAGAGTGTGTTTCATGGATGAGAAGTGTGCTGTGTGTTTCCCTTCAGAAACGGAGTTAAATGCCAGGCTCTGTGTCTTCCTACAAGCGAGACTTCGTTTCAGGTAAACGCAGTCACTTTTCAGCTCAAACGAAGCTATATTGTACACGAAGCTCACACGTTTCTCGCTCTTAACTGAAACGCATTGGATGTTAGAGGGCCTGTGGTTTGTATCAGTTTCAGAAGCAGAGTTGAACTAGATATGGTCCGTGTGTGTAGGAAACACAGTTCTTTTGTTCTGAGCACTCTCACGTTTCCCGCCTTATTCGAGACTCTAGAAAGCAAGAGCGTGCTTCTTGCTCTAAAGCAGAGTGTGTTTCATGGATGAGAAGTGTGCTGTGTGTTTCCCTTCAGAAACGGAGTTAAATGCCAGGCTCTGTGTCTTCCTACAAGCGAGACTTCGTTTCAGGTAAACGCAGTCACTTTTCAGCTCAAACGAAGCTATATTGTACACGAAGCTCACACGTTTCTCGCTCGTAACTGAAACGCATTGGATGTTAGAGGGCCTGTGGTTTGTATCAGTTTCAGAAGCAGAGTTGAACTAGATATGGTCCGTGTGTGTAGGAAACACAGTTCTTTTGTTCTGAGCACTCTCACGTTTCCCGCCTTATTCGAGACTCTAGAAAGCAAGAGCGTGCTTCTTGCTCTAAAGCAGAGTGTGTTTCATGGATGAGAAGTGTGCTGTGTGTTTCCCTTCAGAAACGGAGTGAAATGCCAGGCTCTGTGTCTTCCTACAAGCGAGACTTCGTTTCAGGTAAACGCAGTCACTTTTCAGCTCAAACGAAGCTATATTGTACACGAAGCTCACACGTTTCTCGCTCTTAACTGAAACGCATTGGATGTTAGAGGGCCTGTGGTTTGTATCAGTTTCAGAAGCAGAGTTGAACTAGATATGGTCCGTGTGTGTAGGAAACACAGTTCTTTTGTTCTGAGCACTCTCACGTTTCCCGCCTTATTCGAGACTCTAGAAAGCAAGAGCGTGCTTCTTGCTCTAAAGCAGAGTGTGTTTCATGGATGAGAAGTGTGCTGTGTGTTTCCCTTCAGAAACGGAGTTAAATGCCAGGCTCTGTGTCTTCCTACAAGCGAGACTTCGTTTCAGGTAAACGCAGTCACTTTTCAGCTCAAACGAAGCTATATTGTACACGAAGCTCACACGTTTCTCGCTCGTAACTGAAACGCATTGGATGTTAGAGGGCCTGTGGTTTGTATCAGTTTCAGAAGCAGAGTTGAACTAGATATGGTCCGTGTGTGTAGGAAACACAGTTCTTTTGTTCTGAGCACTCTCACGTTTCCCGCCTTATTCGAGACTCTAGAAAGCAAGAGCGTGCTTCTTGCTCTAAAGCAGAGTGTGTTTCATGGATGAGAAGTGTGCTGTGTGTTTCCCTTCAGAAACGGAGTTAAATGCCAGGCCCTCTGTCTTCCTACAAGCGAGACTTCGTTTCAGGTAAACGCAGTCACTTTTCAGCTCAAACGAAGCTATATTGTACACGAAGCTCACACGTTTCTCGCTCTTAACTGAAACGCATTGGATGTTAGAGGGCCTGTGGTTTGTATCAGTTTCAGAAGCAGAGTTGAACTAGATATGGTCCGTGTGTGTAGGAAACACAGTTCTTTTGTTCTGAGCACTCTCACGTTTCCCGCCTTATTCGAGACTCTAGAAAGCAAGAGCGTGCTTCTTGCTCTAAAGCAGAGTGTGTTTCATGGATGAGAAGTGTGCTGTGTGTTTCCCTTCAGAAACGGAGTTAAATGCCAGGCTCTGTGTCTTCCTACAAGCGAGACTTCGTTTCAGGTAAACGCAGTCACTTTTCAGCTCAAACGAAGCTATATTGTACACGAAGCTCACACGTTTCTCGCTCTTAACTGAAACGCATTGGATGTTAGAGGGCCTGTGGTTTGTATCAGTTTCAGAAGCAGAGTTGAACTAGATATGGTCCGTGTGTGTAGGAAACACAGTTCTTTTGTTCTGAGCACTCTCACGTTTCCCGCCTTATTCGAGACTCTAGAAAGCAAGAGCGTGCTTCTTGCTCTAAAGCAGAGTGTGTTTCATGGATGAGAAGTGTGCTGTGTGTTTCCCTTCAGAAACGGAGTTAAATGCCAGGCTCTGTGTCTTCCTACAAGCGAGACTTCGTTTCAGGTAAACGCAGTCACTTTTCAGCTCAAACGAAGCTATATTGTACACGAAGCTCACACGTTTCTCGCTCTTAACTGAAACGCATTGGATGTTAGAGGGCCTGTGGTTTGTATCAGTTTCAGAAGCAGAGTTGAACTAGATATGGTCCGTGTGTGTAGGAAACACAGTTCTTTTGTTCTGAGCACTCTCACGTTTCCCGCCTTATTCGAGACTCTAGAAAGCAAGAGCGTGCTTCTTGCTCTAAAGCAGAGTGTGTTTCATGGATGAGAAGTGTGCTGTGTGTTTCCCTTCAGAAACGGAGTTAAATGCCAGGCTCTGTGTCTTCCTACAAGCGAGGCTTCGTTTCAGGTAAACGCAGTCACTTTTCAGCTCAAACGAAGCTATATTGTACACGAAGCTCACACGTTTCTCGCTCTTAACTGAAACGCATTGGATGTTAGAGGGCCTGTGGTTTGTATCAGTTTCAGAAGCAGAGTTGAACTAGATATGGTCCGTGTGTGTAGGAAACACAGTTCTTTTGTTCTGAGCACTCTCACGTTTCCCGCCTTATTAGAGACTCTAGAAAGCAAGAGCGTGCTTCTTGCTCTAAAGCAGAGTGTGTTTCATGGATGAGAAGTGTGCTGTGTGTTTCCCTTCAGAAACGGAGTTAAATGCCAGGCTCTGTGTCTTCCTACAAGCGAGACTTCGTTTCAGGTAAACGCAGTCACTTTTCAGCTCAAACGAAGCTATATTGTACACGAAGCTCACACGTTTCTCGCTCTTAACTGAAACGCATTGGATGTTAGAGGGCCTGTGGTTTGTATCAGTTTCAGAAGCAGAGTTGAACTAGATATGGTCCGTGTGTGTAGGAAACACAGTTCTTTTGTTCTGAGCACTCTCACGTTTCCCGCCTTATTAGAGACTCTAGAAAGCAAGAGCGTGCTTCTTGCTCTAAAGCAGAGTGTGTTTCATGGATGAGAAGTGTGCTGTGTGTTTCCCTTCAGAAACGGAGTTAAATGCCAGGCCCTGTGTCTTCCTACAAGCGAGACTTCGTTTCAGGTAAACGCAGTCACTTTTCAGCTCAAACGAAGCTATATTGTACACGAAGCTCACACGTTTCTCGCTCTTAACTGAAACGCATTGGATGTTAGAGGGCCTGTGGTTTGTATCAGTTTCAGAAGCAGAGTTGAACTAGATATGGTCCGTGTGTGTAGGAAACACAGTTCTTTTGTTCTGAGCACTCTCACGTTTCCCGCCTTATTCGAGACTCTAGAAAGCAAGAGCGTGCTTCTTGCTCTAAAGCAGAGTGTGTTTCATGGATGAGAAGTGTGCTGTGTGTTTCCCTTCAGAAACGGAGTTAAATGCCAGGCTCTGTGTCTTCCTACAAGCGAGGCTTCGTTTCAGGTAAACGCAGTCACTTTTCAGCTCAAACGAAGCTATATTGTACACGAAGCTCACACGTTTCTCGCTCTTAACTGAAACGCATTGGATGTTAGAGGGCCTGTGGTTTGTATCAGTTTCAGAAGCAGAGTTGAACTAGATATGGTCCGTGTGTGTAGGAAACACAGTTCTTTTGTTCTGAGCACTCTCACGTTTCCCGCCTTATTCGAGACTCTAGAAAGCAAGAGCGTGCTTCTTGCTCTAAAGCAGAGTGTGTTTCATGGATGAGAAGTGTGCTGTGTGTTTCCCTTCAGAAACGGAGTTAAATGCCAGGCTCTGTGTCTTCCTACAAGCGAGACTTCGTTTCAGGTAAACGCAGTCACTTTTCAGCTCAAACGAAGCTATATTGTACACGAAGCTCACACGTTTCTCGCTCTTAACTGAAACGCATTGGATGTTAGAGGGCCTGTGGTTTGTATCAGTTTCAGAAGCAGAGTTGAACTAGATATGGTCCGTGTGTGTAGGAAACACAGTTCTTTTGTTCTGAGCACTCTCACGTTTCCCGCCTTATTCGAGACTCTAGAAAGCAAGAGCGTGCTTCTTGCTCTAAAGCAGAGTGTGTTTCATGGATGAGAAGTGTGCTGTGTGTTTCCCTTCAGAAACGGAGTTAAATGCCAGGCTCTGTGTCTTCCTACAAGCGAGGCTTCGTTTCAGGTAAACGCAGTCACTTTTCAGCTCAAACGAAGCTATATTGTACACGAAGCTCACACGTTTCTCGCTCTTAACTGAAACGCATTGGATGTTAGAGGGCCTGTGGTTTGTATCAGTTTCAGAAGCAGAGTTGAACTAGATATGGTCCGTGTGTGTAGGAAACACAGTTCTTTTGTTCTGAGCACTCTCACGTTTCCCGCCTTATTCGAGACTCTAGAAAGCAAGAGCGTGCTTCTTGCTCTAAAGCAGAGTGTGTTTCATGGATGAGAAGTGTGCTGTGTGTTTCCCTTCAGAAACGGAGTTAAATGCCAGGCTCTGTGTCTTCCTACAAGCGAGACTTCGTTTCAGGTAAACGCAGTCACTTTTCAGCTCAAACGAAGCTATATTGTACACGAAGCTCACACGTTTCTCGCTCTTAACTGAAACGCATTGGATGTTAGAGGGCCTGTGGTTTGTATCAGTTTCAGAAGCAGAGTTGAACTAGATATGGTCCGTGTGTGTAGGAAACACAGTTCTTTTGTTCTGAGCACTCTCACGTTTCCCGCCTTATTAGAGACTCTAGAAAGCAAGAGCGTGCTTCTTGCTCTAAAGCAGAGTGTGTTTCATGGATGAGAAGTGTGCTGTGTGTTTCCCTTCAGAAACGGAGTTAAATGCCAGGCCCTGTGTCTTCCTACAAGCGAGACTTCGTTTCAGGTAAACGCAGTCACTTTTCAGCTCAAACGAAGCTATATTGTACACGAAGCTCACACGTTTCTCGCTCTTAACTGAAACGCATTGGATGTTAGAGGGCCTGTGGTTTGTATCAGTTTCAGAAGCAGAGTTGAACTAGATATGGTCCGTGTGTGTAGGAAACACAGTTCTTTTGTTCTGAGCACTCTCACGTTTCCCGCCTTATTCGAGACTCTAGAAAGCAAGAGCGTGCTTCTTGCTCTAAAGCAGAGTGTGTTTCATGGATGAGAAGTGTGCTGTGTGTTTCCCTTCAGAAACGGAGTTAAATGCCAGGCTCTGTGTCTTCCTACAAGCGAGACTTCGTTTCAGGTAAACGCAGTCACTTTTCAGCTCAAATGAAGCTATATTGTACACGAAGCTCACACGTTTCTCGCTCTTAACTGAAACGCATTGGATGTTAGAGGGCCTGTGGTTTGTATCAGTTTCAGAAGCAGAGTTGAACTAGATATGGTCCGTGTGTGTAGGAAACACAGTTCTTTTGTTCTGAGCACTCTCACGTTTCCCGCCTTATTCGAGACTCTAGAAAGCAAGAGCGTGCTTCTTGCTCTAAAGCAGAGTGTGTTTCATGGATGAGAAGTGTGCTGTGTGTTTCCCTTCAGAAACGGAGTTAAATGCCAGGCTCTGTGTCTTCCTACAAGCGAGGCTTCGTTTCAGGTAAACGCAGTCACTTTTCAGCTCAAACGAAGCTATATTGTACACGAAGCTCACACGTTTCTCGCTCTTAACTGAAACGCATTGGATGTTAGAGGGCCTGTGGTTTGTATCAGTTTCAGAAGCAGAGTTGAACTAGATATGGTCCGTGTGTGTAGGAAACACAGTTCTTTTGTTCTGAGCACTCTCACGTTTCCCGCCTTATTAGAGACTCTAGAAAGCAAGAGCGTGCTTCTTGCTCTAAAGCAGAGTGTGTTTCATGGATGAGAAGTGTGCTGTGTGTTTCCCTTCAGAAACGGAGTTAAATGCCAGGCTCTGTGTCTTCCTACAAGCGAGACTTCGTTTCAGGTAAACGCAGTCACTTTTCAGCTCAAACGAAGCTATATTGTACACGAAGCTCACACGTTTCTCGCTCTTAACTGAAACGCATTGGATGTTAGAGGGCCTGTGGTTTGTATCAGTTTCAGAAGCAGAGTTGAACTAGATATGGTCCGTGTGTGTAGGAAACACAGTTCTTTTGTTCTGAGCACTCTCACGTTTCCCGCCTTATTAGAGACTCTAGAAAGCAAGAGCGTGCTTCTTGCTCTAAAGCAGAGTGTGTTTCATGGATGAGAAGTGTGCTGTGTGTTTCCCTTCAGAAACGGAGTTAAATGCCAGGCCCTGTGTCTTCCTACAAGCGAGACTTCGTTTCAGGTAAACGCAGTCACTTTTCAGCTCAAACGAAGCTATATTGTACACGAAGCTCACACGTTTCTCGCTCTTAACTGAAACGCATTGGATGTTAGAGGGCCTGTGGTTTGTATCAGTTTCAGATGCAGAGTTGAACTAGATATGGTCCGTGTGTGTAGGAAACACAGTTCTTTTGTTCTGAGCACTCTCACGTTTCCCGCCTTATTCGAGACTCTAGAAAGCAAGAGCATGCTTCTTGCTCTAAAGCAGAGTGTGTTTCATGGATGAGAAGTGTGCTTTGTGTTTCCCTTCAGAAACGGAGTTAAATGCCAGGCTCTGTGTCTTCCTACAAGCGAGACTTCGTTTCAGGTAAACGCAGTCACTTTTCAGCTCAAACGAAGCTATATTGTACACGAAGCTCACACGTTTCTCGCTCTTAACTGAAACGCATTGGATGTTAGAGGGCCTGTGGTTTGTATCAGTTTCAGAAGCAGAGTTGAACTAGATATGGTCCGTGTGTGTAGGAAACACAGTTCTTTTGTTCTGAGCACTCTCACGTTTCCCGCCTTATTCGAGACTCTAGAAAGCAAGAGCGTGCTTCTTGCTCTAAAGCAGAGTGTGTTTCATGGATGAGAAGTGTGCTGTGTGTTTCCCTTCAGAAACGGAGTTAAATGCCAGGCTCTGTGTCTTCCTACAAGCGAGGCTTCGTTTCAGGTAAACGCAGTCACTTTTCAGCTCAAACGAAGCTATATTGTACACGAAGCTCACACGTTTCTCGCTCTTAACTGAAACGCATTGGATGTTAGAGGGCCTGTGGTTTGTATCAGTTTCAGAAGCAGAGTTGAACTAGATATGGTCCGTGTGTGTAGGAAACACAGTTCTTTTGTTCTGAGCACTCTCACGTTTCCCGCCTTATTCGAGACTCTAGAAAGCAAGAGCGTGCTTCTTGCTCTAAAGCAGAGTGTGTTTCATGGATGAGAAGTGTGCTGTGTGTTTCCCTTCAGAAACGGAGTTAAATGCCAGGCCCTGTGTCTTCCTACAAGCGAGACTTCGTTTCAGGTAAACGCAGTCACTTTTCAGCTCAAACGAAGCTATATTGTACACGAAGCTCACACGTTTCTCGCTCTTAACTGAAACGCATTGGATGTTAGAGGGCCTGTGGTTTGTATCAGTTTCAGAAGCAGAGTTGAACTAGATATGGTCCGTGTGTGTAGGAAACACAGTTCTTTTGTTCTGAGCACTCTCACGTTTCCCGCCTTATTCGAGACTCTAGAAAGCAAGAGCGTGCTTCTTGCTCTAAAGCAGAGTGTGTTTCATGGATGAGAAGTGTGCTGTGTGTTTCCCTTCAGAAACGGAGTTAAATGCCAGGCTCTGTGTCTTCCTACAAGCGAGACTTCGTTTCAGGTAAACGCAGTCACTTTTCAGCTCAAACGAAGCTATATTGTACACGAAGCTCACACGTTTCTCGCTCTTAACTGAAACGCATTGGATGTTAGAGGGCCTGTGGTTTGTATCAGTTTCAGAAGCAGAGTTGAACTAGATATGGTCCGTGTGTGTAGGAAACACAGTTCTTTTGTTCTGAGCACTCTCACGTTTCCCGCCTTATTCGAGACTCTAGAAAGCAAGAGCGTGCTTCTTGCTCTAAAGCAGAGTGTGTTTCATGGATGAGAAGTGTGCTGTGTGTTTCCCTTCAGAAACGGAGTTAAATGCCAGGCTCTGTGTCTTCCTACAAGCGAGACTTCGTTTCAGGTAAACGCAGTCACTTTTCAGCTCAAACGAAGCTATATTGTACACGAAGCTCACACGTTTCTCGCTCTTAACTGAAACGCATTGGATGTTAGAGGGCCTGTGGTTTGTATCAGTTTCAGAAGCAGAGTTGAACTAGATATGGTCCGTGTGTGTAGGAAACACAGTTCTTTTGTTCTGAGCACTCTCACGTTTCCCGCCTTATTCGAGACTCTAGAAAGCAAGAGCGTGCTTCTTGCTCTAAAGCAGAGTGTGTTTCATGGATGAGAAGTGTGCTGTGTGTTTCCCTTCAGAAACGGAGTTAAATGCCAGGCTCTGTGTCTTCCTACAAGCGAGACTTCGTTTCAGGTAAACGCAGTCACTTTTCAGCTCAAACGAAGCTATATTGTACACGAAGCTCACACGTTTCTCGCTCTTAACTGAAACGCATTGGATGTTAGAGGGCCTGTGGTTTGTATCAGTTTCAGAAGCAGAGTTGAACTAGATATGGTCCGTGTGTGTAGGAAACACAGTTCTTTTGTTCTGAGCACTCTCACGTTTCCCGCCTTATTCGAGATTCTAGAAAGCAAGAGCGTGCTTCTTGCTCTAAAGCAGAGTGTGTTTCATGGATGAGAAGTGTGCTGTGTGTTTCCCTTCAGAAACGGAGTTAAATGCCAGGCTCTGTGTCTTCCTACAAGCGAGACTTCGTTTCAGGTAAACGCAGTCACTTTTCAGCTCAAACGAAGCTATATTGTACACGAAGCTCACACGTTTCTCGCTCTTAACTGAAACGCATTGGATGTTAGAGGGCCTGTGGTTTGTATCAGTTTCAGAAGCAGAGTTGAACTAGATATGGTCCGTGTGTGTAGGAAACACAGTTCTTTTGTTCTGAGCACTCTCACGTTTCCCGCCTTATTCGAGACTCTAGAAAGCAAGAGCGTGCTTCTTGCTCTAAAGCAGAGTGTGTTTCATGGATGAGAAGTGTGCTGTGTGTTTCCCTTCAGAAACGGAGTTAAATGCCAGGCTCTGTGTCTTCCTACAAGCGAGACTTCGTTTCAGGTAAACGCAGTCACTTTTCAGCTCAAACGAAGCTATATTGTACACGAAGCTCACACGTTTCTCGCTCTTAACTGAAACGCATTGGATGTTAGAGGGCCTGTGGTTTGTATCAGTTTCAGAAGCAGAGTTGAACTAGATATGGTCCGTGTGTGTAGGAAACACAGTTCTTTTGTTCTGAGCACTCTCACGTTTCCCGCCTTATTCGAGACTCTAGAAAGCAAGAGCGTGCTTCTTGCTCTAAAGCAGAGTGTGTTTCATGGATGAGAAGTGTGCTGTGTGTTTCCCTTCAGAAACGGAGTTAAATGCCAGGCTCTGTGTCTTCCTACAAGCGAGGCTTCGTTTCAGGTAAACGCAGTCACTTTTCAGCTCAAACGAAGCTATATTGTACACGAAGCTCACACGTTTCTCGCTCTTAACTGAAACGCATTGGATGTTAGAGGGCCTGTGGTTTGTATCAGTTTCAGAAGCAGAGTTGAACTAGATATGGTCCGTGTGTGTAGGAAACACAGTTCTTTTGTTCTGAGCACTCTCACGTTTCCCGCCTTATTCGAGACTCTAGAAAGCAAGAGCGTGCTTCTTGCTCTAAAGCCGAGTGTGTTTCATGGATGAGAAGTGTGCTGTGTGTTTCCCTTCAGAAACGGAGTTAAATGCCAGGCTCTGTGTCTTCCTACAAGCGAGACTTCGTTTCAGGTAAATGCAGTCACTTTTCAGCTCAAACGAAGCTATATTGTACCCGAAGCTCACACGTTTCTCGCTCTTAACTGAAACGCATTGGATGTTAGAGGGCCTGTGGTTTGTATCAGTTTCAGAAGCAGAGTTGAACTAGATATGGTCCGTGTGTGTAGGAAACACAGTTCTTTTGTTCTGAGCACTCTCACGTTTCCGGCCTTATTAGAGACTCTAGAAAGCAAGAGCGTGCTTCTTGCTCTAAAGCAGAGTGTGTTTCATGGATGAGAAGTGTGCTGTGTGTTTCCCTTCAGAAACGGAGTTAAATGCCAGGCCCTGTGTCTTCCTACAAGCGAGACTTCGTTTCAGGTAAACGCAGTCACTTTTCAGCTCAAACGAAGCTATATTGTACACGAAGCTCACACGTTTCTCGCTCTTAACTGAAACGCATTGGATGTTAGAGGGCCTGTGGTTTGTATCAGTTTCAGAAGCAGAGTTGAACTAGATATGGTCCGTGTGTGTAGGAAACACAGTTCTTTTGTTCTGAGCACTCTCACGTTTCCCGCCTTATTCGAGACTCTAGAAAGCAAGAGCGTGCTTCTTGCTCTAAAGCAGAGTGTGTTTCATGGATGAGAAGTGTGCTGTGTGTTTCCCTTCAGAAACGGAGTTAAATGCCAGGCTCTGTGTCTTCCTACAAGCGAGACTTCGTTTCAGGTAAACGCCGTCACTTTTCAGCTCAAACGAAGCTATATTGTACACGAAGCTCACACGTTTCTCGCTCTTAACTGAAACGCATTGGATGTTAGAGGGCCTGTGGTTTGTATCAGTTTCAGAAGCAGAGTTGAACTAGATATGGTCCGTGTGTGTAGGAAACACAGTTCTTTTGTTCTGAGCACTCTCACGTTTCCCGCCTTATTCGAGACTCTAGAAAGCAAGAGCGTGCTTCTTGCTCTAAAGCAGAGTGTGTTTCATGGATGAGAAGTGTGCTGTGTGTTTCCCTTCAGAAACGGAGTTAAATGCCAGGCTCTGTGTCTTCCTACAAGCGAGACTTCGTTTCAGGTAAACGCAGTCACTTTTCAGCTCAAACGAAGCTATATTGTACACGAAGCTCACACGTTTCTCGCTCTTAACTGAAACGCATTGGATGTTAGAGGGCCTGTGGTTTGTATCAGTTTCAGAAGCAGAGTTGAACTAGATATGGTCCGTGTGTGTAGGAAACACAGTTCTTTTGTTCTGAGCACTCTCACGTTTCCCGCCTTATTCGAGACTCTAGAAAGCAAGAGCGTGCTTCTTGCTCTAAAGCAGAGTGTGTTTCATGGATGAGAAGTGTGCTGTGTGTTTCCCTTCAGAAACGGAGTTAAATGCCAGGCTCTGTGTCTTCCTACAAGCGAGGCTTCGTTTCAGGTAAACGCAGTCACTTTTCAGCTCAAACGAAGCTATATTGTACACGAAGCTCACACGTTTCTCGCTCTTAACTGAAACGCATTGGATGTTAGAGGGCCTGTGGTTTGTATCAGTTTCAGAAGCAGAGTTGAACTAGATATGGTCCGTGTGTGTAGGAAACACAGTTCTTTTGTTCTGAGCACTCTCACGTTTCCCGCCTTATTAGAGACTCTAGAAAGCAAGAGCGTGCTTCTTGCTCTAAAGCAGAGTGTGTTTCATGGATGAGAAGTGTGCTGTGTGTTTCCCTTCAGAAACGGAGTTAAATGCCAGGCTCTGTGTCTTCCTACAAGCGAGACTTCGTTTCAGGTAAACGCAGTCACTTTTCAGCTCAAACGAAGCTATATTGTACACGAAGCTCACACGTTTCTCGCTCTTAACTGAAACGCATTGGATGTTAGAGGGCCTGTGGTTTGTATCAGTTTCAGAAGCAGAGTTGAACTAGATATGGTCCGTGTGTGTAGGAAACACAGTTCTTTTGTTCTGAGCACTCTCACGTTTCCCGCCTTATTAGAGACTCTAGAAAGCAAGAGCGTGCTTCTTGCTCTAAAGCAGAGTGTGTTTCATGGATGAGAAGTGTGCTGTGTGTTTCCCTTCAGAAACGGAGTTAAATGCCAGGCCCTGTGTCTTCCTACAAGCGAGACTTCGTTTCAGGTAAACGCAGTCACTTTTCAGCTCAAACGAAGCTATATTGTACACGAAGCTCACACGTTTCTCGCTCTTAACTGAAACGCATTGGATGTTAGAGGGCCTGTGGTTTGTATCAGTTTCAGAAGCAGAGTTGAACTAGATATGGTCCGTGTGTGTAGGAAACACAGTTCTTTTGTTCTGAGCACTCTCACGTTTCCCGCCTTATTCGAGACTCTAGAAAGCAAGAGCGTGCTTCTTGCTCTAAAGAAGAGTGTGTTTCATGGATGAGAAGTGTGCTGTGTGTTTCCCTTCAGAAACGGAGTGAAATGCCAGGCTCTGTGTCTTCCTACAAGCGAGACTTCGTTTCAGGTAAACGCAGTCACTTTTCAGCTCAAACGAAGCTATATTGTACACGAAGCTCACACGTTTCTTGCTCTTAACTGAAACGCATTGGATGTTAGAGGGCCTGTGGTTTGTATCAGTTTCAGAAGCAGAGTTGAACTAGATATGGTCCGTGTGTGTAGGAAACACAGTTCTTTTGTTCTGAGCACTCTCACGTTTCCCGCCTTATTCGAGACTCTAGAAAGCAAGAGCGTGCTTCTTGCTCTAAAGCAGAGTGTGTTTCATGGATGAGAAGTGTGCTGTGTGTTTCCCTTCAGAAACGGAGTTAAATGCCAGGCTCTGTGTCTTCCTACAAGCGAGGCTTCGTTTCAGGTAAACGCAGTCACTTTTCAGCTCAAACGAAGCTATATTGTACACGAAGCTCACACGTTTCTCGCTCGTAACTGAAACGCATTGGATGTTAGAGGGCCTGTGGTTTGTATCAGTTTCAGAAGCAGAGTTGAACTAGATATGGTCCGTGTGTGTAGGAAACACAGTTCTTTTGTTCTGAGCACTCTCACGTTTCCCGCCTTATTAGAGACTCTAGAAAGCAAGAGCGTGCTTCTTGCTCTAAAGCAGAGTGTGTTTCATGGATGAGAAGTGTGCTGTGTGTTTCCCTTCAGAAACGGAGTTAAATGCCAGGCTCTGTGTCTTCCTACAAGCGAGACTTCGTTTCAGGTAAACGCAGTCACTTTTCAGCTCAAACGAAGCTATATTGTACACGAAGCTCACACGTTTCTCGCTCTTAACTGAAACGCATTGGATGTTAGAGGGCCTGTGGTTTGTATCAGTTTCAGAAGCAGAGTTGAACTAGATATGGTCCGTGTGTGTAGGAAACACAGTTCTTTTGTTCTGAGCACTCTCACGTTTCCCGCCTTATTCGAGACTCTAGAAAGCAAGAGCGTGCTTCTTGCTCTAAAGCAGAGTGTGTTTCATGGATGAGAAGTGTGCTGTGTGTTTCCCTTCAGAAACGGAGTTAAATGCCAGGCTCTGTGTCTTCCTACAAGCGAGACTTCGTTTCAGGTAAACGCAGTCACTTTTCAGCTCAAACGAAGCTATATTGTACACGAAGCTCACACGTTTCTCGCTCGTAACTGAAACGCATTGGATGTTAGAGGGCCTGTGGTTTGTATCAGTTTCAGAAGCAGAGTTGAACTAGATATGGTCCGTGTGTGTAGGAAACACAGTTCTTTTGTTCTGAGCACTCTCACGTTTCCCGCCTTATTAGAGACTCTAGAAAGCAAGAGCGTGCTTCTTGCTCTAAAGCAGAGTGTGTTTCATGGATGAGAAGTGTGCTGTGTGTTTCCCTTCAGAAACGGAGTTAAATGCCAGGCCCTCTGTCTTCCTACAAGCGAGACTTCGTTTCAGGTAAACGCAGTCACTTTTCAGCTCAAACGAAGCTATATTGTACACGAAGCTCACACGTTTCTCGCTCTTAACTGAAACGCATTGGATGTTAGAGGGCCTGTGGTTTGTATCAGTTTCAGAAGCAGAGTTGAACTAGATATGGTCCGTGTGTGTAGGAAACACAGTTCTTTTGTTCTGAGCACTCTCACGTTTCCCGCCTTATTCGAGACTCTAGAAAGCAAGAGCGTGCTTCTTGCTCTAAAGCAGAGTGTGTTTCATGGATGAGAAGTGTGCTGTGTGTTTCCCTTCAGAAACGGAGTTAAATGCCAGGCTCTGTGTCTTCCTACAAGCGAGACTTCGTTTCAGGTAAACGCAGTCACTTTTCAGCTCAAACGAAGCTATATTGTACACGAAGCTCACACGTTTCTCGCTCTTAACTGAAACGCATTGGATGTTAGAGGGCCTGTGGTTTGTATCAGTTTCAGAAGCAGAGTTGAACTAGATATGGTCCGTGTGTGTAGGAAACACAGTTCTTTTGTTCTGAGCACTCTCACGTTTCCCGCCTTATTCGAGACTGTAGAAAGCAAGAGCGTGCTTCTTGCTCTAAAGCAGAGTGTGTTTCATGGATGAGAAGTGTGCTGTGTGTTTCCCTTCAGAAACGGAGTTAAATGCCAGGCTCTGTGTCTTCCTACAAGCGAGACTTCGTTTCAGGTAAACGCAGTCACTTTTCAGCTCAAACGAAGCTATATTGTACACGAAGCTCACACGTTTCTCGCTCTTAACTGAAACGCATTGGATGTTAGAGGGCCTGTGGTTTGTATCAGTTTCAGAAGCAGAGTTGAACTAGATATGGTCCGTGTGTGTAGGAAACACAGTTCTTTTGTTCTGAGCACTCTCACGTTTCCCGCCTTATTAGAGACTCTAGAAAGCAAGAGCGTGCTTCTTGCTCTAAAGCAGAGTGTGTTTCATGGATGAGAAGTGTGCTGTGTGTTTCCCTTCAGAAACGGAGTTAAATGCCAGGCCCTCTGTCTTCCTACAAGCGAGACTTCGTTTCAGGTAAACGCAGTCACTTTTCAGCTCAAACGAAGCTATATTGTACACGAAGCTCACACGTTTCTCGCTCTTAACTGAAACGCATTGGATGTTAGAGGGCCTGTGGTTTGTATCAGTTTCAGAAGCAGAGTTGAACTAGATATGGGCCGTGTGTGTAGGAAACACAGTTCTTTTGTTCTGAGCACTCTCACGTTTCCCGCCTTATTCGAGACTCTAGAAAGCAAGAGCGTGCTTCTTGCTCTAAAGCAGAGTGTGTTTCATGGATGAGAAGTGTGCTGTGTGTTTCCCTTCAGAAACGGAGTTAAATGCCAGGCTCTGTGTCTTCCTACAAGCGAGACTTCGTTTCAGGTAAACGCAGTCACTTTTCAGCTCAAACGAAGCTATATTGTACACGAAGCTCACACGTTTCTCGCTCTTAACTGAAACGCATTGGATGTTAGAGGGCCTGTGGTTTGTATCAGTTTCAGAAGCAGAGTTGAACTAGATATGGTCCGTGTGTGTAGGAAACACAGTTCTTTTGTTCTGAGCACTCTCACGTTTCCCGCCTTATTCGAGACTCTAGAAAGCAAGAGCGTGCTTCTTGCTCTAAAGCAGAGTGTGTTTCATGGATGAGAAGTGTGCTGTGTGTTTCCCTTCAGAAACGGAGTTAAATGCCAGGCCCTGTGTCTTCCTACAAGCGAGACTTCGTTTCAGGTAAACGCAGTCACTTTTCAGCTCAAACGAAGCTATATTGTACACGAAGCTCACACGTTTCTCGCTCTTAACTGAAACGCATTGGATGTTAGAGGGCCTGTGGTTTGTATCAGTTTCAGAAGCAGAGTTGAACTAGATATGGTCCGTGTGTGTAGGAAACACAGTTCTTTTGTTCTGAGCACTCTCACGTTTCCCGCCTTATTCGAGACTCTAGAAAGCAAGAGCGTGCTTCTTGCTCTAAAGCAGAGTGTGTTTCATGGATGAGAAGTGTGCTGTGTGTTTCCCTTCAGAAACGGAGTTAAATGCCAGGCTCTGTGTCTTCCTACAAGCGAGACTTCGTTTCAGGTAAACGCAGTCACTTTTCAGCTCAAACGAAGCTATATTGTACACGAAGCTCACACGTTTCTCGCTCTTAACTGAAACGCATTGGATGTTAGAGGGCCTGTGGTTTGTATCAGTTTCAGAAGCAGAGTTGAACTAGATATGGTCCGTGTGTGTAGGAAACACAGTTCTTTTGTTCTGAGCACTCTCACGTTTCCCGCCTTATTAGAGACTCTAGAAATCAAGAGCGTGCTTCTTGCTCTAAAGCCGAGTGTGTTTCATGGATGAGAAGTGTGCTGTGTGTTTCCCTTCAGAAACGGAGTTAAATGCCAGGCTCTGTGTCTTCCTACAAGCGAGACTTCGTTTCAGGTAAACGCAGTCACTTTTCAGCTCAAACGAAGCTATATTGTACACGAAGCTCACACGTTTCTCGCTCTTAACTGAAACGCATTGGATGTTAGAGGGCCTGTGGTTTGTATCAGTTTCAGAAGCAGAGTTGAACTAGATATGGTCCGTGTGTGTAGGAAACACAGTTCTTTTGTTCTGAGCACTCTCACGTTTCCCGCCTTATTCGAGACTCTAGAAAGCAAGAGCGTGCTTCTTGCTCTAAAGCAGAGTGTGTTTCATGGATGAGAAGTGTGCTGTGTGTTTCCCTTCAGAAACGGAGTTAAATGCCAGGCTCTGTGTCTTCCTACAAGCGAGGCTTCGTTTCAGGTAAACGCAGTCACTTTTCAGCTCAAACGAAGCTATATTGTACACGAAGCTCACACGTTTCTCGCTCTTAACTGAAACGCATTGGATGTTAGAGGGCCTGTGGTTTGTATCAGTTTCAGAAGCAGAGTTGAACTAGATATGGTCCGTGTGTGTAGGAAACACAGTTCTTTTGTTCTGAGCACTCTCACGTTTCCCGCCTTATTCGAGACTCTAGAAAGCAAGAGCGTGCTTCTTGCTCTAAAGCAGAGTGTGTTTCATGGATGAGAAGTGTGCTGTGTGTTTCCCTTCAGAAACGGAGTTAAATGCCAGGCTCTGTGTCTTCCTACAAGCGAGACTTCGTTTCAGGTAAACGCAGTCACTTTTCAGCTCAAACGAAGCTATATTGTACACGAAGCTCACACGTTTCTCGCTCTTAACTGAAACGCATTGGACGTTAGAGGGCCTGTGGTTTGTATCAGTTTCAGAAGCAGAGTTGAACTAGATATGGTCCGTGTGTGTAGGAAACACAGTTCTTTTGTTCTGAGCACTCTCACGTTTCCCGCCTTATTAGAGACTCTAGAAAGCAAGAGCGTGCTTCTTGCTCTAAAGCAGAGTGTGTTTCATGGATGAGAAGTGTGCTGTGTGTTTCCCTTCAGAAACGGAGTTAAATGCCAGGCCCTGTGTCTTCCTACAAGCGAGACTTCGTTTCAGGTAAACGCAGTCACTTTTCAGCTCAAACGAAGCTATATTGTACACGAAGCTCACACGTTTCTCGCTCTTAACTGAAACGCATTGGATGTTAGAGGGCCTGTGGTTTGTATCAGTTTCAGAAGCAGAGTTGAACTAGATATGGTCCGTGTGTGTAGGAAACACAGTTCTTTAGTTCTGAGCACTCTCACGTTTCCCGCCTTATTCGAGACTCTAGAAAGCAAGAGCGTGCTTCTTGCTCTAAAGCAGAGTGTGTTTCATGGATGAGAAGTGTGCTGTGTGTTTCCCTTCAGAAACGGAGTTAAATGCCAGGCTCTGTGTCTTCCTACAAGCGAGACTTCGTTTCAGGTAAACGCAGTCACTTTTCAGCTCAAACGAAGCTATATTGTACACGAAGCTCACACGTTTCTCGCTCTTAACTGAAACGCATTGGATGTTAGAGGGCCTGTGGTTTGTATCAGTTTCAGAAGCAGAGTTGAACTAGATATGGTCCGTGTGTGTAGGAAACACAGTTCTTTTGTTCTGAGCACTCTCACGTTTCCCGCCTTATTAGAGACTCTAGAAAGCAAGAGCGTGCTTCTTGCTCTAAAGCAGAGTGTGTTTCATGGATGAGAAGTGTGCTGTGTGTTTCCCTTCAGAAACGGAGTTAAATGCCAGGCCCTGTGTCTTCCTACAAGCGAGACTTCGTTTCAGGTAAACGCAGTCACTTTTCAGCTCAAACGAAGCTATATTGTACACGAAGCTCACACGTTTCTCGCTCTTAACTGAAACGCATTGGATGTTAGAGGGCCTGTGGTTTGTATCAGTTTCAGAAGCAGAGTTGAACTAGATATGGTCCGTGTGTGTAGGAAACACAGTTCTTTTGTTCTGAGCACTCTCACGTTTCCCGCCTTATTCGAGACTCTAGAAAGCAAGAGCGTGCTTCTTGCTCTAAAGAAGAGTGTGTTTCATGGATGAGAAGTGTGCTGTGTGTTTCCCTTCAGAAACGGAGTGAAATGCCAGGCTCTGTGTCTTCCTACAAGCGAGACTTCGTTTCAGGTAAACGCAGTCACTTTTCAGCTCAAACGAAGCTATATTGTACACGAAGCTCACACGTTTCTCGCTCTTAACTGAAACGCATTGGATGTTAGAGGGCCTGTGGTTTGTATCAGTTTCAGAAGCAGAGTTGAACTAGATATGGTCCGTGTGTGTAGGAAACACAGTTCTTTTGTTCTGAGCACTCTCACGTTTCCCGCCTTATTAGAGACTCTAGAAAGCAAGAGCGTGCTTCTTGCTCTAAAGCAGAGTGTGTTTCATGGATGAGAAGTGTGCTGTGTGTTTCCCTTCAGAAACGGAGTTAAATGCCAGGCTCTGTGTCTTCCTACAAGCGAGGCTTCGTTTCAGGTAAACGCAGTCACTTTTCAGCTCAAACGAAGCTATATTGTACACGAAGCTCACACGTTTCTCGCTCTTAACTGAAACGCATTGGATGTTAGAGGGCCTGTGGTTTGTATCAGTTTCAGAAGCAGAGTTGAACTAGATATGGTCCGTGTGTGTAGGAAACACAGTTCTTTTGTTCTGAGCACTCTCACGTTTCCCGCCTTATTAGAGACTCTAGAAAGCAAGAGCGTGCTTCTTGCTCTAAAGCAGAGTGTGTTTCATGGATGAGAAGTGTGCTGTGTGTTTCCCTTCAGAAACGGAGTTAAATGCCAGGCCCTGTGTCTTCCTACAAGCGAGACTTCGTTTCAGGTAAACGCAGTCACTTTTCAGCTCAAACGAAGCTATATTGTACACGAAGCTCACACGTTTCTCGCTCTTAACTGAAACGCATTGGATGTTAGAGGGCCTGTGGTTTGTATCAGTTTCAGAAGCAGAGTTGAACTAGATATGGTCCGTGTGTGTAGGAAACACAGTTCTTTTGTTCTGAGCACTCTCACGTTTCCCGCCTTATTCGAGACTCTAGAAAGCAAGAGCGTGCTTCTTGCTCTAAAGCAGAGTGTGTTTCATGGATGAGAAGTGTGCTGTGTGTTTCCCTTCAGAAACGGAGTGAAATGCCAGGCTCTGTGTCTTCCTACAAGCGAGACTTCGTTTCAGGTAAACGCAGTCACTTTTCAGCTCAAACGAAGCTATATTGTACACGAAGCTCACACGTTTCTCGCTCTTAACTGAAACGCATTGGATGTTAGAGGGCCTGTGGTTTGTATCAGTTTCAGAAGCAGAGTTGAACTAGATATGGTCCGTGTGTGTAGGAAACACAGTTCTTTTGTTCTGAGCACTCTCACGTTTCCCGCCTTATTCGAGACTCTAGAAAGCAAGAGCGTGCTTCTTGCTCTAAAGCAGAGTGTGTTTCATGGATGAGAAGTGTGCTGTGTGTTTCCCTTCAGAAACGGAGTGAAATGCCAGGCTCTGTGTCTTCCTACAAGCGAGACTTCGTTTCAGGTAAACGCAGTCACTTTTCAGCTCAAACGAAGCTATATTGTACACGAAGCTCACACGTTTCTCGCTCTTAACTGAAACGCATTGGATGTTAGAGGGCCTGTGGTTTGTATCAGTTTCAGAAGCAGAGTTGAACTAGATATGGTCCGTGTGTGTAGGAAACACAGTTCTTTTGTTCTGAGCACTCTCACGTTTCCCGCCTTATTAGAGACTCTAGAAAGCAAGAGCGTGCTTCTTGCTCTAAAGCAGAGTGTGTTTCATGGATGAGAAGTGTGCTGTGTGTTTCCCTTCAGAAACGGAGTTAAATGCCAGGCTCTGTGTCTTCCTACAAGCGAGACTTCGTTTCAGGTAAACGCAGTCACTTTTCAGCTCAAACGAAGCTATATTGTACACGAAGCTCACACGTTTCTCGCTCTTAACTGAAACGCATTGGATGTTAGAGGGCCTGTGGTTTGTATCAGTTTCAGAAGCAGAGTTGAACTAGATATGGTCCGTGTGTGTAGGAAACACAGTTCTTTTGTTCTGAGCACTCTCACGTTTCCCGCCTTATTAGAGACTCTAGAAAGCAAGAGCGTGCTTCTTGCTCTAAAGCAGAGTGTGTTTCATGGATGAGAAGTGTGCTGTGTGTTTCCCTTCAGAAACGGAGTTAAATGCCAGGCTCTGTGTCTTCCTACAAGCGAGACTTCGTTTCAGGTAAACGCAGTCACTTTTCAGCTCAAACGAAGCTATATTGTACACGAAGCTCACACGTTTCTCGCTCTTAACTGAAACGCATTGGATGTTAGAGGGCCTGTGGTTTGTATCAGTTTCAGAAGCAGAGTTGAACTAGATATGGTCCGTGTGTGTAGGAAACACAGTTCTTTTG
Organism: Onychomys arenicola; assembly: GCA_949786405.1. Taxonomy (NCBI): domain Eukaryota; kingdom Metazoa; phylum Chordata; class Mammalia; order Rodentia; family Cricetidae; genus Onychomys; species Onychomys arenicola. The sequence goes on along the minus strand of CATKUM010000166.1, from coordinate 147,231 downwards.
TTCTGAGCACTCTCACGTTTCCCGCCTTATTCGAGACTCTAGAAAGCAAGAGCGTGCTTCTTGCTCTAAAGCAGAGTGTGTTTCATGGATGAGAAGTGTGCTGTGTGTTTCCCTTCAGAAACGGAGTTAAATGCCAGGCTCTGTGTCTTCCTACAAGCGAGACTTCGTTTCAGGTAAACGCAGTCACTTTTCAGCTCAAACGAAGCTATATTGTACACGAAGCTCACACGTTTCTCGCTCTTAACTGAAACGCATTGGATGTTAGAGGGCCTGTGGTTTGTATCAGTTTCAGAAGCAGAGTTGAACTAGATATGGTCCGTGTGTGTAGGAAACACAGTTCTTTTGTTCTGAGCACTCTCACGTTTCCCGCCTTATTAGAGACTCTAGAAAGCAAGAGCGTGCTTCTTGCTCTAAAGCAGAGTGTGTTTCATGGATGAGAAGTGTGCTGTGTGTTTCCCTTCAGAAACGGAGTGAAATGCCAGGCTCTGTGTCTTCCTACAAGCGAGACTTCGTTTCAGGTAAACGCAGTCACTTTTCAGCTCAAACGAAGCTATATTGTACACGAAGCTCACACGTTTCTCGCTCTTAACTGAAACGCATTGGATGTTAGAGGGCCTGTGGTTTGTATCAGTTTCAGAAGCAGAGTTGAACTAGATATGGTCCGTGTGTGTAGGAAACACAGTTCTTTTGTTCTGAGCACTCTCACGTTTCCCGCCTTATTCGAGACTCTAGAAAGCAAGAGCGTGCTTCTTGCTCTAAAGCAGAGTGTGTTTCATGGATGAGAAGTGTGCTGTGTGTTTCCCTTCAGAAACGGAGTGAAATGCCAGGCTCTGTGTCTTCCTACAAGCGAGACTTCGTTTCAGGTAAACGCAGTCACTTTTCAGCTCAAACGAAGCTATATTGTACACGAAGCTCACACGTTTCTCGCTCTTAACTGAAACGCATTGGATGTTAGAGGGCCTGTGGTTTGTATCAGTTTCAGAAGCAGAGTTGAACTAGATATGGTCCGTGTGTGTAGGAAACACAGTTCTTTTGTTCTGAGCACTCTCACGTTTCCCGCCTTATTAGAGACTCTAGAAAGCAAGAGCGTGCTTCTTGCTCTAAAGCAGAGTGTGTTTCATGGATGAGAAGTGTGCTGTGTGTTTCCCTTCAGAAACGGAGTTAAATGCCAGGCTCTGTGTCTTCCTACAAGCGAGGCTTCGTTTCAGGTAAACGCAGTCACTTTTCAGCTCAAACGAAGCTATATTGTACACGAAGCTCACACGTTTCTCGCTCTTAACTGAAACGCATTGGATGTTAGAGGGCCTGTGGTTTGTATCAGTTTCAGAAGCAGAGTTGAACTAGATATGGTCCGTGTGTGTAGGAAACACAGTTCTTTTGTTCTGAGCACTCTCACGTTTCCCGCCTTATTCGAGACTCTAGAAAGCAAGAGCGTGCTTCTTGCTCTAAAGCAGAGTGTGTTTCATGGATGAGAAGTGTGCTGTGTGTTTCCCTTCAGAAACGGAGTGAAATGCCAGGCTCTGTGTCTTCCTACAAGCGAGACTTCGTTTCAGGTAAACGCAGTCACTTTTCAGCTCAAACGAAGCTATATTGTACACGAAGCTCACACGTTTCTCGCTCTTAACTGAAACGCATTGGATGTTAGAGGGCCTGTGGTTTGTATCAGTTTCAGAAGCAGAGTTGAACTAGATATGGTCCGTGTGTGTAGGAAACACAGTTCTTTTGTTCTGAGCACTCTCACGTTTCCCGCCTTATTAGAGACTCTAGAAAGCAAGAGCGTGCTTCTTGCTCTAAAGCAGAGTGTGTTTCATGGATGAGAAGTGTGCTGTGTGTTTCCCTTCAGAAACGGAGTTAAATGCCAGGCTCTGTGTCTTCCTACAAGCGAGACTTCGTTTCAGGTAAACGCAGTCACTTTTCAGCTCAAACGAAGCTATATTGTACACGAAGCTCACACGTTTCTCGCTCTTAACTGAAACGCATTGGATGTTAGAGGGCCTGTGGTTTGTATCAGTTTCAGAAGCAGAGTTGAACTAGATATGGTCCGTGTGTGTAGGAAACACAGTTCTTTTGTTCTGAGCACTCTCACGTTTCCCGCCTTATTCGAGACTCTAGAAAGCAAGAGCGTGCTTCTTGCTCTAAAGCAGAGTGTGTTTCATGGATGAGAAGTGTGCTGTGTGTTTCCCTTCAGAAACGGAGTTAAATGCCAGGCTCTGTGTCTTCCTACAAGCGAGACTTCGTTTCAGGTAAACGCAGTCACTTTTCAGCTCAAACGAAGCTATATTGTACACGAAGCTCACACGTTTCTCGCTCTTAACTGAAACGCATTGGATGTTAGAGGGCCTGTGGTTTGTATCAGTTTCAGAAGCAGAGTTGAACTAGATATGGTCCGTGTGTGTAGGAAACACAGTTCTTTTGTTCTGAGCACTCTCACGTTTCCCGCCTTATTAGAGACTCTAGAAAGCAAGAGCGTGCTTCTTGCTCTAAAGCAGAGTGTGTTTCATGGATGAGAAGTGTGCTGTGTGTTTCCCTTCAGAAACGGAGTTAAATGCCAGGCTCTGTGTCTTCCTACAAGCGAGACTTCGTTTCAGGTAAACGCAGTCACTTTTCAGCTCAAACGAAGCTATATTGTACACGAAGCTCACACGTTTCTCGCTCTTAACTGAAACGCATTGGATGAAAGAGGGCCTGTGGTTTGTATCAGTTTCAGAAGCAGAGTTGAACTAGATATGGTCCGTGTGTGTAGGAAACACAGTTCTTTTGTTCTGAGCACTCTCACGTTTCCCGCCTTATTCGAGACTCTAGAAAGCAAGAGCGTGCTTCTTGCTCTAAAGCAGAGTGTGTTTCATGGATGAGAAGTGTGCTGTGTGTTTCCCTTCAGAAACGGAGTGAAATGCCAGGCTCTGTGTCTTCCTACAAGCGAGACTTCGTTTCAGGTAAACGCAGTCACTTTTCAGCTCAAACGAAGCTATATTGTACACGAAGCTCACACGTTTCTCGCTCTTAACTGAAACGCATTGGATGTTAGAGGGCCTGTGGTTTGTATCAGTTTCAGAAGCAGAGTTGAACTAGATATGGTCCGTGTGTGTAGGAAACACAGTTCTTTTGTTCTGAGCACTCTCACGTTTCCCGCCTTATTCGAGACTCTAGAAAGCAAGAGCGTGCTTCTTGCTCTAAAGCAGAGTGTGTTTCATGGATGAGAAGTGTGCTGTGTGTTTCCCTTCAGAAACGGAGTTAAATGCCAGGCTCTGTGTCTTCCTACAAGCGAGACTTCGTTTCAGGTAAACGCAGTCACTTTTCAGCTCAAACGAAGCTATATTGTACACGAAGCTCACACGTTTCTCGCTCTTAACTGAAACGCATTGGATGTTAGAGGGCCTGTGGTTTGTATCAGTTTCAGAAGCAGAGTTGAACTAGATATGGTCCGTGTGTGTAGGAAACACAGTTCTTTTGTTCTGAGCACTCTCACGTTTCCCGCCTTATTAGAGACTCTAGAAAGCAAGAGCGTGCTTCTTGCTCTAAATCAGAGTGTGTTTCATGGATGAGAAGTGTGCTGTGTGTTTCCCTTCAGAAACGGAGTTAAATGCCAGGCTCTGTGTCTTCCTACAAGCGAGGCTTCGTTTCAGGTAAACGCAGTCACTTTTCAGCTCAAACGAAGCTATATTGTACACGAAGCTCACACGTTTCTCGCTCTTAACTGAAACGCATTGGATGTTAGAGGGCCTGTGGTTTGTATCAGTTTCAGAAGCAGAGTTGAACTAGATATGGTCCGTGTGTGTAGGAAACACAGTTCTTTTGTTCTGAGCACTCTCACGTTTCCCGCCTTATTCGAGACTCTAGAAAGCAAGAGCGTGCTTCTTGCTCTAAAGCAGAGTGTGTTTCATGGATGAGAAGTGTGCTGTGTGTTTCCCTTCAGAAACGGAGTGAAATGCCAGGCTCTGTGTCTTCCTACAAGCGAGACTTCGTTTCAGGTAAACGCAGTCACTTTTCAGCTCAAACGAAGCTATATTGTACACGAAGCTCACACGTTTCTCGCTCTTAACTGAAACGCATTGGATGTTAGAGGGCCTGTGGTTTGTATCAGTTTCAGAAGCAGAGTTGAACTAGATATGGTCCGTGTGTGTAGGAAACACAGTTCTTTTGTTCTGAGCACTCTCACGTTTCCCGCCTTATTAGAGACTCTAGAAAGCAAGAGCGTGCTTCTTGCTCTAAAGCAGAGTGTGTTTCATGGATGAGAAGTGTGCTGTGTGTTTCCCTTCAGAAACGGAGTTAAATGCCAGGCTCTGTGTCTTCCTACAAGCGAGACTTCGTTTCAGGTAAACGCAGTCACTTTTCAGCTCAAACGAAGCTATATTGTACACGAAGCTCACACGTTTCTCGCTCTTAACTGAAACGCATTGGATGTTAGAGGGCCTGTGGTTTGTATCAGTTTCAGAAGCAGAGTTGAACTAGATATGGTCCGTGTGTGTAGGAAACACAGTTCTTTTGTTCTGAGCACTCTCACGTTTCCCGCCTTATTCGAGACTCTAGAAAGCAAGAGCGTGCTTCTTGCTCTAAAGCAGAGTGTGTTTCATGGATGAGAAGTGTGCTGTGTGTTTCCCTTCAGAAACGGAGTTAAATGCCAGGCTCTGTGTCTTCCTACAAGCGAGACTTCGTTTCAGGTAAACGCAGTCACTTTTCAGCTCAAACGAAGCTATATTGTACACGAAGCTCACACGTTTCTCGCTCTTAACTGAAACGCATTGGATGTTAGAGGGCCTGTGGTTTGTATCAGTTTCAGAAGCAGAGTTGAACTAGATATGGTCCGTGTGTGTAGGAAACACAGTTCTTTTGTTCTGAGCACTCTCACGTTTCCCGCCTTATTAGAGACTCTAGAAAGCAAGAGCGTGCTTCTTGCTCTAAAGCAGAGTGTGTTTCATGGATGAGAAGTGTGCTGTGTGTTTCCCTTCAGAAACGGAGTGAAATGCCAGGCTCTGTGTCTTCCTACAAGCGAGACTTCGTTTCAGGTAAACGCAGTCACTTTTCAGCTCAAACGAAGCTATATTGTACACGAAGCTCACACGTTTCTCGCTCTTAACTGAAACGCATTGGATGTTAGAGGGCCTGTGGTTTGTATCAGTTTCAGAAGCAGAGTTGAACTAGATATGGTCCGTGTGTGTAGGAAACACAGTTCTTTTGTTCTGAGCACTCTCACGTTTCCCGCCTTATTCGAGACTCTAGAAAGCAAGAGCGTGCTTCTTGCTCTAAAGCCGAGTGTGTTTCATGGATGAGAAGTGTGCTGTGTGTTTCCCTTCAGAAACGGAGTTAAATGCCAGGCTCTGTGTCTTCCTACAAGCGAGACTTCGTTTCAGGTAAACGCAGTCACTTTTCAGCTCAAACGAAGCTATATTGTACACGAAGCTCACACGTTTCTCGCTCTTAACTGAAACGCATTGGATGTTAGAGGGCCTGTGGTTTGTTTCAGAAGCAGAGTTGAACTAGATATGGTCCGTGTGTGTAGGAAACACAGTTCTTTTGTTCTGAGCACTCTCACGTTTCCCGCCTTATTCGAGACTCTAGAAAGCAAGAGCGTGTTTCTTGCTCTAAAGCAGAGTGTGTTTCATGGATGAGAAGTGTGCTGTGTGTTTCCCTTCAGAAACGGAGTTAAATGCCAGGCTCTGTGTCTTCCTACAAGCGAGACTTCGTTTCAGGTAAACGCAGTCACTTTTCAGCTCAAACGAAGCTATATTGTACACGAAGCTCACACGTTTCTCGCTCTTAACTGAAACGCATTGGATGTTAGAGGGCCTGTGGTTTGTATCAGTTTCAGAAGCAGAGTTGAACTAGATATGGTCCGTGTGTGTAGGAAACACAGTTCTTTTGTTCTGAGCACTCTCACGTTTCCCGCCTTATTAGAGACTCTAGAAAGCAAGAGCGTGCTTCTTGCTCTAAAGCAGAGTGTGTTTCATGGATGAGAAGTGTGCTGTGTGTTTCCCTTCAGAAACGGAGTGAAATGCCAGGCTCTGTGTCTTCCTACAAGCGAGACTTCGTTTCAGGTAAACGCAGTCACTTTTCAGCTCAAACGAAGCTATATTGTACACGAAGCTCACACGTTTCTCGCTCTTAACTGAAACGCATTGGATGTTAGAGGGCCTGTGGTTTGTATCAGTTTCAGAAGCAGAGTTGAACTAGATATGGTCCGTGTGTGTAGGAAACACAGTTCTTTTGTTCTGAGCACTCTCACGTTTCCCGCCTTATTCGAGACTCTAGAAAGCAAGAGCGTGCTTCTTGCTCTAAAGCAGAGTGTGTTTCATGGATGAGAAGTGTGCTGTGTGTTTCCCTTCAGAAACGGAGTTAAATGCCAGGCTCTGTGTCTTCCTACAAGCGAGACTTCGTTTCAGGTAAACGCAGTCACTTTTCAGCTCAAACGAAGCTATATTGTACACGAAGCTCACACGTTTCTCGCTCTTAACTGAAACGCATTGGATGTTAGAGGGCCTGTGGTTTGTATCAGTTTCAGAAGCAGAGTTGAACTAGATATGGTCCGTGTGTGTAGGAAACACAGTTCTTTTGTTCTGAGCACTCTCACGTTTCCCGCCTTATTAGAGACTCTAGAAAGCAAGAGCGTGCTTCTTGCTCTAAAGCAGAGTGTGTTTCATGGATGAGAAGTGTGCTGTGTGTTTCCCTTCAGAAACGGAGTGAAATGCCAGGCTCTGTGTCTTCCTACAAGCGAGACTTCGTTTCAGGTAAACGCAGTCACTTTTCAGCTCAAACGAAGCTATATTGTACACGAAGCTCACACGTTTCTCGCTCTTAACTGAAACGCATTGGATGTTAGAGGGCCTGTGGTTTGTATCAGTTTCAGAAGCAGAGTTGAACTAGATATGGTCCGTGTGTGTAGGAAACACAGTTCTTTTGTTCTGAGCACTCTCACGTTTCCCGCCTTATTCGAGACTCTAGAAAGCAAGAGCGTGCTTCTTGCTCTAAAGCAGAGTGTGTTTCATGGATGAGAAGTGTGCTGTGTGTTTCCCTTCAGAAACGGAGTGAAATGCCAGGCTCTGTGTCTTCCTACAAGCGAGACTTCGTTTCAGGTAAACGCAGTCACTTTTCAGCTCAAACGAAGCTATATTGTACACGAAGCTCACACGTTTCTCGCTCTTAACTGAAACGCATTGGATGTTAGAGGGCCTGTGGTTTGTATCAGTTTCAGAAGCAGAGTTGAACTAGATATGGTCCGTGTGTGTAGGAAACACAGTTCTTTTGTTCTGAGCACTCTCACGTTTCCCGCCTTATTAGAGACTCTAGAAAGCAAGAGCGTGCTTCTTGCTCTAAAGCAGAGTGTGTTTCATGGATGAGAAGTGTGCTGTGTGTTTCCCTTCAGAAACGGAGTTAAATGCCAGGCTCTGTGTCTTCCTACAAGCGAGGCTTCGTTTCAGGTAAACGCAGTCACTTTTCAGCTCAAACGAAGCTATATTGTACACGAAGCTCACACGTTTCTCGCTCTTAACTGAAACGCATTGGATGTTAGAGGGCCTGTGGTTTGTATCAGTTTCAGAAGCAGAGTTGAACTAGATATGGTCCGTGTGTGTAGGAAACACAGTTCTTTTGTTCTGAGCACTCTCACGTTTCCCGCCTTATTCGAGACTCTAGAAAGCAAGAGCGTGCTTCTTGCTCTAAAGCAGAGTGTGTTTCATGGATGAGAAGTGTGCTGTGTGTTTCCCTTCAGAAACGGAGTGAAATGCCAGGCTCTGTGTCTTCCTACAAGCGAGACTTCGTTTCAGGTAAACGCAGTCACTTTTCAGCTCAAACGAAGCTATATTGTACACGAAGCTCACACGTTTCTCGCTCTTAACTGAAACGCATTGGATGTTAGAGGGCCTGTGGTTTGTATCAGTTTCAGAAGCAGAGTTGAACTAGATATGGTCCGTGTGTGTAGGAAACACAGTTCTTTTGTTCTGAGCACTCTCACGTTTCCCGCCTTATTAGAGACTCTAGAAAGCAAGAGCGTGCTTCTTGCTCTAAAGCAGAGTGTGTTTCATGGATGAGAAGTGTGCTGTGTGTTTCCCTTCAGAAACGGAGTTAAATGCCAGGCTCTGTGTCTTCCTACAAGCGAGACTTCGTTTCAGGTAAACGCAGTCACTTTTCAGCTCAAACGAAGCTATATTGTACACGAAGCTCACACGTTTCTCGCTCTTAACTGAAACGCATTGGATGTTAGAGGGCCTGTGGTTTGTATCAGTTTCAGAAGCAGAGTTGAACTAGATATGGTCCGTGTGTGTAGGAAACACAGTTCTTTTGTTCTGAGCACTCTCACGTTTCCCGCCTTATTCGAGACTCTAGAAAGCAAGAGCGTGCTTCTTGCTCTAAAGCAGAGTGTGTTTCATGGATGAGAAGTGTGCTGTGTGTTTCCCTTCAGAAACGGAGTTAAATGCCAGGCTCTGTGTCTTCCTACAAGCGAGACTTCGTTTCAGGTAAACGCAGTCACTTTTCAGCTCAAACGAAGCTATATTGTACACGAAGCTCACACGTTTCTCGCTCTTAACTGAAACGCATTGGATGTTAGAGGGCCTGTGGTTTGTATCAGTTTCAGAAGCAGAGTTGAACTAGATATGGTCCGTGTGTGTAGGAAACACAGTTCTTTTGTTCTGAGCACTCTCACGTTTCCCGCCTTATTAGAGACTCTAGAAAGCAAGAGCGTGCTTCTTGCTCTAAAGCAGAGTGTGTTTCATGGATGAGAAGTGTGCTGTGTGTTTCCCTTCAGAAACGGAGTTAAATGCCAGGCTCTGTGTCTTCCTACAAGCGAGACTTCGTTTCAGGTAAACGCAGTCACTTTTCAGCTCAAACGAAGCTATATTGTACACGAAGCTCACACGTTTCTCGCTCTTAACTGAAACGCATTGGATGAAAGAGGGCCTGTGGTTTGTATCAGTTTCAGAAGCAGAGTTGAACTAGATATGGTCCGTGTGTGTAGGAAACACAGTTCTTTTGTTCTGAGCACTCTCACGTTTCCCGCCTTATTAGAGACTCTAGAAAGCAAGAGCGTGCTTCTTGCTCTAAAGCAGAGTGTGTTTCATGGATGAGAAGTGTGCTGTGTGTTTCCCTTCAGAAACGGAGTGAAATGCCAGGCTCTGTGTCTTCCTACAAGCGAGACTTCGTTTCAGGTAAACGCAGTCACTTTTCAGCTCAAACGAAGCTATATTGTACACGAAGCTCACACGTTTCTCGCTCTTAACTGAAACGCATTGGATGTTAGAGGGCCTGTGGTTTGTATCAGTTTCAGAAGCAGAGTTGAACTAGATATGGTCCGTGTGTGTAGGAAACACAGTTCTTTTGTTCTGAGCACTCTCACGTTTCCCGCCTTATTCGAGACTCTAGAAAGCAAGAGCGTGCTTCTTGCTCTAAAGCAGAGTGTGTTTCATGGATGAGAAGTGTGCTGTGTGTTTCCCTTCAGAAACGGAGTTAAATGCCAGGCTCTGTGTCTTCCTACAAGCGAGACTTCGTTTCAGGTAAACGCAGTCACTTTTCAGCTCAAACGAAGCTATATTGTACACGAAGCTCACACGTTTCTCGCTCTTAACTGAAACGCATTGGATGTTAGAGGGCCTGTGGTTTGTATCAGTTTCAGAAGCAGAGTTGAACTAGATATGGTCCGTGTGTGTAGGAAACACAGTTCTTTTGTTCTGAGCACTCTCACGTTTCCCGCCTTATTCGAGACTCTAGAAAGCAAGAGCGTGCTTCTTGCTCTAAAGCAGAGTGTGTTTCATGGATGAGAAGTGTGCTGTGTGTTTCCCTTCAGAAACGGAGTTAAATGCCAGGCTCTGTGTCTTCCTACAAGCGAGGCTTCGTTTCAGGTAAACGCAGTCACTTTTCAGCTCAAACGAAGCTATATTGTACACGAAGCTCACACGTTTCTCGCTCTTAACTGAAACGCATTGGATGTTAGAGGGCCTGTGGTTTGTATCAGTTTCAGAAGCAGAGTTGAACTAGATATGGTCCGTGTGTGTAGGAAACACAGTTCTTTTGTTCTGAGCACTCTCACGTTTCCCGCCTTATTCGAGACTCTAGAAAGCAAGAGCGTGCTTCTTGCTCTAAAGCAGAGTGTGTTTCATGGATGAGAAGTGTGCTGTGTGTTTCCCTTCAGAAACGGAGTTAAATGCCAGGCTCTGTGTCTTCCTACAAGCGAGACTTCGTTTCAGGTAAACGCAGTCACTTTTCAGCTCAAACGAAGCTATATTGTACACGAAGCTCACACGTTTCTCGCTCTTAACTGAAACGCATTGGATGTTAGAGGGCCTGTGGTTTGTATCAGTTTCAGAAGCAGAGTTGAACTAGATATGGTCCGTGTGTGTAGGAAACACAGTTCTTTTGTTCTGAGCACTCTCACGTTTCCCGCCTTATTAGAGACTCTAGAAAGCAAGAGCGTGCTTCTTGCTCTAAAGCAGAGTGTGTTTCATGGATGAGAAGTGTGCTGTGTGTTTCCCTTCAGAAACGGAGTTAAATGCCAGGCTCTGTGTCTTCCTACAAGCGAGACTTCGTTTCAGGTAAACGCAGTCACTTTTCAGCTCAAACGAAGCTATATTGTACACGAAGCTCACACGTTTCTCGCTCTTAACTGAAACGCATTGGATGAAAGAGGGCCTGTGGTTTGTATCAGTTTCAGAAGCAGAGTTGAACTAGATATGGTCCGTGTGTGTAGGAAACACAGTTCTTTTGTTCTGAGCACTCTCACGTTTCCCGCCTTATTCGAGACTCTAGAAAGCAAGAGCGTGCTTCTTGCTCTAAAGCAGAGTGTGTTTCATGGATGAGAAGTGTGCTGTGTGTTTCCCTTCAGAAACGGAGTTAAATGCCAGGCTCTGTGTCTTCCTACAAGCGAGACTTCGTTTCAGGTAAACGCAGTCACTTTTCAGCTCAAACGAAGCTATATTGTACACGAAGCTCACACGTTTCTCGCTCTTAACTGAAACGCATTGGATGTTAGAGGGCCTGTGGTTTGTATCAGTTTCAGAAGCAGAGTTGAACTAGATATGGTCCGTGTGTGTAGGAAACACAGTTCTTTTGTTCTGAGCACTCTCACGTTTCCCGCCTTATTAGAGACTCTAGAAAGCAAGAGCGTGCTTCTTGCTCTAAATCAGAGTGTGTTTCATGGATGAGAAGTGTGCTGTGTGTTTCCCTTCAGAAACGGAGTTAAATGCCAGGCTCTGTGTCTTCCTACAAGCGAGGCTTCGTTTCAGGTAAACGCAGTCACTTTTCAGCTCAAACGAAGCTATATTGTACACGAAGCTCACACGTTTCTCGCTCTTAACTGAAACGCATTGGATGTTAGAGGGCCTGTGGTTTGTATCAGTTTCAGAAGCAGAGTTGAACTAGATATGGTCCGTGTGTGTAGGAAACACAGTTCTTTTGTTCTGAGCACTCTCACGTTTCCCGCCTTATTCGAGACTCTAGAAAGCAAGAGCGTGCTTCTTGCTCTAAAGCAGAGTGTGTTTCATGGATGAGAAGTGTGCTGTGTGTTTCCCTTCAGAAACGGAGTGAAATGCCAGGCTCTGTGTCTTCCTACAAGCGAGACTTCGTTTCAGGTAAACGCAGTCACTTTTCAGCTCAAACGAAGCTATATTGTACACGAAGCTCACACGTTTCTCGCTCTTAACTGAAACGCATTGGATGTTAGAGGGCCTGTGGTTTGTATCAGTTTCAGAAGCAGAGTTGAACTAGATATGGTCCGTGTGTGTAGGAAACACAGTTCTTTTGTTCTGAGCACTCTCACGTTTCCCGCCTTATTAGAGACTCTAGAAAGCAAGAGCGTGCTTCTTGCTCTAAAGCAGAGTGTGTTTCATGGATGAGAAGTGTGCTGTGTGTTTCCCTTCAGAAACGGAGTTAAATGCCAGGCTCTGTGTCTTCCTACAAGCGAGACTTCGTTTCAGGTAAACGCAGTCACTTTTCAGCTCAAACGAAGCTATATTGTACACGAAGCTCACACGTTTCTCGCTCTTAACTGAAACGCATTGGATGTTAGAGGGCCTGTGGTTTGTATCAGTTTCAGAAGCAGAGTTGAACTAGATATGGTCCGTGTGTGTAGGAAACACAGTTCTTTTGTTCTGAGCACTCTCACGTTTCCCGCCTTATTCGAGACTCTAGAAAGCAAGAGCGTGCTTCTTGCTCTAAAGCAGAGTGTGTTTCATGGATGAGAAGTGTGCTGTGTGTTTCCCTTCAGAAACGGAGTTAAATGCCAGGCTCTGTGTCTTCCTACAAGCGAGACTTCGTTTCAGGTAAACGCAGTCACTTTTCAGCTCAAACGAAGCTATATTGTACACGAAGCTCACACGTTTCTCGCTCTTAACTGAAACGCATTGGATGTTAGAGGGCCTGTGGTTTGTATCAGTTTCAGAAGCAGAGTTGAACTAGATATGGTCCGTGTGTGTAGGAAACACAGTTCTTTTGTTCTGAGCACTCTCACGTTTCCCGCCTTATTAGAGACTCTAGAAAGCAAGAGCGTGCTTCTTGCTCTAAAGCAGAGTGTGTTTCATGGATGAGAAGTGTGCTGTGTGTTTCCCTTCAGAAACGGAGTGAAATGCCAGGCTCTGTGTCTTCCTACAAGCGAGACTTCGTTTCAGGTAAACGCAGTCACTTTTCAGCTCAAACGAAGCTATATTGTACACGAAGCTCACACGTTTCTCGCTCTTAACTGAAACGCATTGGATGTTAGAGGGCCTGTGGTTTGTATCAGTTTCAGAAGCAGAGTTGAACTAGATATGGTCCGTGTGTGTAGGAAACACAGTTCTTTTGTTCTGAGCACTCTCACGTTTCCCGCCTTATTCGAGACTCTAGAAAGCAAGAGCGTGCTTCTTGCTCTAAAGCCGAGTGTGTTTCATGGATGAGAAGTGTGCTGTGTGTTTCCCTTCAGAAACGGAGTTAAATGCCAGGCTCTGTGTCTTCCTACAAGCGAGACTTCGTTTCAGGTAAACGCAGTCACTTTTCAGCTCAAACGAAGCTATATTGTACACGAAGCTCACACGTTTCTCGCTCTTAACTGAAACGCATTGGATGTTAGAGGGCCTGTGGTTTGTTTCAGAAGCAGAGTTGAACTAGATATGGTCCGTGTGTGTAGGAAACACAGTTCTTTTGTTCTGAGCACTCTCACGTTTCCCGCCTTATTCGAGACTCTAGAAAGCAAGAGCGTGTTTCTTGCTATAAAGCAGAGTGTGTTTCATGGATGAGAAGTGTGCTGTGTGTTTCCCTTCAGAAACGGAGTTAAATGCCAGGCTCTGTGTCTTCCTACAAGCGAGACTTCGTTTCAGGTAAACGCAGTCACTTTTCAGCTCAAACGAAGCTATATTGTACACGAAGCTCACACGTTTCTCGCTCTTAACTGAAACGCATTGGATGTTAGAGGGCCTGTGGTTTGTATCAGTTTCAGAAGCAGAGTTGAACTAGATATGGTCCGTGTGTGTAGGAAACACAGTTCTTTTGTTCTGAGCACTCTCACGTTTCCCGCCTTATTAGAGACTCTAGAAAGCAAGAGCGTGCTTCTTGCTCTAAAGCAGAGTGTGTTTCATGGATGAGAAGTGTGCTGTGTGTTTCCCTTCAGAAACGGAGTGAAATGCCAGGCCCTGTGTCTTCCTACAAGCGAGATTTCGTTTCAGGTAAACGCAGTCACTTTTCAGCTCAAACGAAGCTATATTGTACACGAAGCTCACACGTTTCTCGCTCTTAACTGAAACGCATTGGATGTTAGAGGGCCTGTGGTTTGTATCAGTTTCAGAAGCAGAGTTGAACTAGATATGGTCCGTGTGTGTAGGAAACACAGTTCTTTTGTTCTGAGCACTCTCACGTTTCCCGCCTTATTCGAGACTCTAGAAAGCAAGAGCGTGCTTCTTGCTCTAAAGCAGAGTGTGTTTCATGGATGAGAAGTGTGCTGTGTGTTTCCCTTCAGAAACGGAGTTAAATGCCAGGCCCTGTGTCTTCCTACAAGCGAGACTTCGTTTCAGGTAAACGCAGTCACTTTTCAGCTCAAACGAAGCTATATTGTACACGAAGCTCACACGTTTCTCGCTCTTAACTGAAACGCATTGGATGTTAGAGGGCCTGTGGTTTGTATCAGTTTCAGAAGCAGAGTTGAACTAGATATGGTCCGTGTGTGTAGGAAACACAGTTCTTTTGTTCTGAGCACTCTCACGTTTCCCGCCTTATTCGAGACTCTAGAAAGCAAGAGCGTGCTTCTTGCTCTAAAGCCGAGTGTGTTTCATGGATGAGAAGTGTGCTGTGTGTTTCCCTTCAGAAACGGAGTGAAATGCCAGGCCCTGTGTCTTCCTACAAGCGAGACTTCGTTTCAGGTAAACGCAGTCACTTTTCAGCTCAAACGAAGCTATATTGTACACGAAGCTCACACGTTTCTCGCTCTTAACTGAAACGCATTGGATGTTAGAGGGCCTGTGGTTTGTATCAGTTTCAGAAGCAGAGTTGAACTAGATATGGTCCGTGTGTGTAGGAAACACAGTTCTTTTGTTCTGAGCACTCTCACGTTTCCCGCCTTATTCGAGACTCTAGAAAGCAAGAGCGTGCTTCTTGCTCTAAAGCAGAGTGTGTTTCATGGATGAGAAGTGTGCTGTGTGTTTCCCTTCAGAAACGGAGTTAAATGCCAGGCTCTGTGTCTTCCTACAAGCGAGACTTCGTTTCAGGTAAACGCAGTCACTTTTCAGCTCAAACGAAGCTATATTGTACACGAAGCTCACACGTTTCTCGCTCTTAACTGAAACGCATTGGATGTTAGAGGGCCTGTGGTTTGTATCAGTTTCAGAAGCAGAGTTGAACTAGATATGGTCCGTGTGTGTAGGAAACACAGTTCTTTTGTTCTGAGCACTCTCACGTTTCCCGCCTTATTCGAGACTCTAGAAAGCAAGAGCGTGCTTCTTGCTCTAAAGCCGAGTGTGTTTCATGGATGAGAAGTGTGCTGTGTGTTTCCCTTCAGAAACGGAGTTAAATGCCAGGCTCTGTGTCTTCCTACAAGCGAGACTTCGTTTCAGGTAAACGCAGTCACTTTTCAGCTCAAACGAAGCTATATTGTACACGAAGCTCACACGTTTCTCGCTCTTAACTGAAACGCATTGGATGTTAGAGGGCCTGTGGTTTGTATCAGTTTCAGAAGCAGAGTTGAACTAGATATGGTCCGTGTGTGTAGGAAACACAGTTCTTTTGTTCTGAGCACTCTCACGTTTCCCGCCTTATTAGAGACTCTAGAAAGCAAGAGCGTGCTTCTTGCTCTAAAGCAGAGTGTGTTTCATGGATGAGAAGTGTGCTGTGTGTTTCCCTTCAGAAACGGAGTGAAATGCCAGGCCCTGTGTCTTCCTACAAGCGAGACTTCGTTTCAGCTAAACGCAGTCACTTTTCAGCTCAAACGAAGCTATATTGTACACGAAGCTCACACGTTTCTCGCTCTTAACTGAAACGCATTGGATGTTAGAGGGCCTGTGGTTTGTATCAGTTTCAGAAGCAGAGTTGAACTAGATATGGTCCGTGTGTGTAGGAAACACAGTTCTTTTGTTCTGAGCACTCTCACGTTTCCCGCCTTATTCGAGACTCTAGAAAGCAAGAGCGTGCTTCTTGCTCTAAAGCAGAGTGTGTTTCATGGATGAGAAGTGTGCTGTGTGTTTCCCTTCAGAAACGGAGTTAAATGCCAGGCTCTGTGTCTTCCTACAAGCGAGACTTCGTTTCAGGTAAACGCAGTCACTTTTCAGCTCAAACGAAGCTATATTGTACACGAAGCTCACACGTTTCTCGCTCTTAACTGAAACGCATTGGATGTTAGAGGGCCTGTGGTTTGTATCAGTTTCAGAAGCAGAGTTGAACTAGATATGGTCCGTGTGTGTAGGAAACACAGTTCTTTTGTTCTGAGCACTCTCACGTTTCCCGCCTTATTAGAGACTCTAGAAAGCAAGAGCGTGCTTCTTGCTCTAAAGCAGAGTGTGTTTCATGGATGAGAAGTGTGCTGTGTGTTTCCCTTCAGAAACGGAGTGAAATGCCAGGCCCTGTGTCTTCCTACAAGCGAGACTTCGTTTCAGGTAAACGCAGTCACTTTTCAGCTCAAACGAAGCTATATTGTACACGAAGCTCACACGTTTCTCGCTCTTAACTGAAACGCATTGGATGTTAGAGGGCCTGTGGTTTGTATCAGTTTCAGAAGCAGAGTTGAACTAGATATGGTCCGTGTGTGTAGGAAACACAGTTCTTTTGTTCTGAGCACTCTCACGTTTCCCGCCTTATTCGAGACTCTAGAAAGCAAGAGCGTGCTTCTTGCTCTAAAGCAGAGTGTGTTTCATGGATGAGAAGTGTGCTGTGTGTTTCCCTTCAGAAACGGAGTTAAATGCCAGGCTCTGTGTCTTCCTACAAGCGAGACTTCGTTTCAGGTAAACGCAGTCACTTTTCAGCTCAAACGAAGCTATATTGTACACGAAGCTCACACGTTTCTCGCTCTTAACTGAAACGCATTGGATGTTAGAGGGCCTGTGGTTTGTATCAGTTTCAGAAGCAGAGTTGAACTAGATATGGTCCGTGTGTGTAGGAAACACAGTTCTTTTGTTCTGAGCACTCTCACGTTTCCCGCCTTATTAGAGACTCTAGAAAGCAAGAGCGTGCTTCTTGCTCTAAAGCAGAGTGTGTTTCATGGATGAGAAGTGTGCTGTGTGTTTCCCTTCAGAAACGGAGTGAAATGCCAGGCCCTGTGTCTTCCTACAAGCGAGACTTCGTTTCAGGTAAACGCAGTCACTTTTCAGCTCAAACGAAGCTATATTGTACACGAAGCTCACACGTTTCTCGCTCTTAACTGAAACGCATTGGATGTTAGAGGGCCTGTGGTTTGTATCAGTTTCAGAAGCAGAGTTGAACTAGATATGGTCCGTGTGTGTAGGAAACACAGTTCTTTTGTTCTGAGCACTCTCACGTTTCCCGCCTTATTCGAGACTCTAGAAAGCAAGAGCGTGCTTCTTGCTCTAAAGCAGAGTGTGTTTCATGGATGAGAAGTGTGCTGTGTGTTTCCCTTCAGAAACGGAGTTAAATGCCAGGCTCTGTGTCTTCCTACAAGCGAGACTTCGTTTCAGGTAAACGCAGTCACTTTTCAGCTCAAACGAAGCTATATTGTACACGAAGCTCACACGTTTCTCGCTCTTAACTGAAACGCATTGGATGTTAGAGGGCCTGTGGTTTGTATCAGTTTCAGAAGCAGAGTTGAACTAGATATGGTCCGTGTGTGTAGGAAACACAGTTCTTTTGTTCTGAGCACTCTCACGTTTCCCGCCTTATTAGAGACTCTAGAAAGCAAGAGCGTGCTTCTTGCTCTAAAGCAGAGTGTGTTTCATGGATGAGAAGTGTGCTGTGTGTTTCCCTTCAGAAACGGAGTTAAATGCCAGGCTCTGTGTCTTCCTACAAGCGAGACTTCGTTTCAGGTAAACGCAGTCACTTTTCAGCTCAAACGAAGCTATATTGTACACGAAGCTCACACGTTTCTCGCTCTTAACTGAAACGCATTGGATGTTAGAGGGCCTGTGGTTTGTATCAGTTTCAGAAGCAGAGTTGAACTAGATATGGTCCGTGTGTGTAGGAAACACAGTTCTTTTGTTCTGAGCACTCTCACGTTTCCCGCCTTATTAGAGACTCTAGAAAGCAAGAGCGTGCTTCTTGCTCTAAAGCAGAGTGTGTTTCATGGATGAGAAGTGTGCTGTGTGTTTCCCTTCAGAAACGGAGTTAAATGCCAGGCTCTGTGTCTTCCTACAAGCGAGACTTCGTTTCAGGTAAACGCAGTCACTTTTCAGCTCAAACGAAGCTATATTGTACACGAAGCTCACACGTCTCTCGCTCTTAACTGAAATGCATTGGATGTTAGAGGGCCTGTGGTTTGTATCAGTTTCAGAAGCAGAGTTGAACTAGATATGGTCCGTGTGTGTAGGAAACACAGTTCTTTTGTTCTGAGCACTCTCACGTTTCCCGCCTTATTCGAGACTCTAGAAAGCAAGAGCGTGCTTCTTGCTCTAAAGCAGAGTGTGTTTCATGGATGAGAAGTGTGCTGTGTGTTTCCCTTCAGAAACGGAGTTAAATGCCAGGCTCTGTGTCTTCCTACAAGCGAGACTTCGTTTCAGGTAAACGCAGTCACTTTTCAGCTCAAACGAAGCTATATTGTACACGAAGCTCACACGTTTCTCGCTCTTAACTGAAACGCATTGGATGTTAGAGGGCCTGTGGTTTGTATCAGTTTCAGAAGCAGAGTTGAACTAGATATGGTCCGTGTGTGTAGGAAACACAGTTCTTTTGTTCTGAGCACTCTCACGTTTCCCGCCTTATTCGAGACTCTAGAAAGCAAGAGCGTGCTTCTTGCTCTAAAGCAGAGTGTGTTTCATGGATGAGAAGTGTGCTGTGTGTTTCCCTTCAGAAACGGAGTTAAATGCCAGGCCCTGTGTCGTCCTACAAGCGAGACTTCGTTTCAGGTAAACGCAGTCACTTTTCAGCTCAAACGAAGCTATATTGTACACGAAGCTCACACGTTTCTCGCTCTTAACTGAAACGCATTGGATGTTAGAGGGCCTGTGGTTTGTATCAGTTTCAGAAGCAGAGTTGAACTAGATATGGTCCGTGTGTGTAGGAAACACAGTTCTTTTGTTCTGAGCACTCTCACGTTTCCCGCCTTATTCGAGACTCTAGAAAGCAAGAGCGTGCTTCTTGCTCTAAAGCAGAGTGTGTTTCATGGATGAGAAGTGTGCTGTGTGTTTCCCTTCAGAAACGGAGTTAAATGCCAGGCTCTGTGTCTTCCTACAAGCGAGACTTCGTTTCAGGTAAACGCAGTCACTTTTCAGCTCAAACGAAGCTATATTGTACACGAAGCTCACACGTTTCTCGCTCTTAACTGAAACGCATTGGATGTTAGAGGGCCTGTGGTTTGTATCAGTTTCAGAAGCAGAGTTGAACTAGATATGGTCCGTGTGTGTAGGAAACACAGTTCTTTTGTTCTGAGCACTCTCACGTTTCCCGCCTTATTCGAGAGTCTAGAAAGCAAGAGCGTGCTTCTTGCTCTAAAGCAGAGTGTGTTTCATGGATGAGAAGTGTGCTGTGTGTTTCCCTTCAGAAACGGAGTTAAATGCCAGGCTCTGTGTCTTCCTACAAGCGAGACTTCGTTTCAGGTAAACGCAGTCACTTTTCAGCTCAAACGAAGCTATATTGTACACGAAGCTCACACGTTTCTCGCTCTTAACTGAAACGCATTGGATGTTAGAGGGCCTGTGGTTTGTATCAGTTTCAGAAGCAGAGTTGAACTAGATATGGTCCGTGTGTGTAGGAAACACAGTTCTTTTGTTCTGAGCACTCTCACGTTTCCCGCCTTATTCGAGACTCTAGAAAGCAAGAGCGTGCTTCTTGCTCTAAAGCCGAGTGTGTTTCATGGATGAGAAGTGTGCTGTGTGTTTCCCTTCAGAAACGGAGTTAAATGCCAGGCTCTGTGTCTTCCTACAAGCGAGACTTCGTTTCAGAAAAACGCAGTCACTTTTCAGCTCAAACGAAGCTATATTGTACACGAAGCTCACACGTTTCTCGCTCTTAACTGAAACGCATTGGATGTTAGAGGGCCTGTGGTTTGTATCAGTTTCAGAAGCAGAGTTGAACTAGATATGGTCCGTGTGTGTAGGAAACACAGTTCTTTTGTTCTGAGCACTCTCACGTTTCCCGCCTTATTAGAGACTCTAGAAAGCAAGGGCGTGCTTCTTGCTCTAAAGCAGAGTGTGTTTCATGGATGAGAAGTGTGCTGTGTGTTTCCCTTCAGAAACGGAGTGAAATGCCAGGCTCTGTGTCTTCCTACAAGCGAGACTTCGTTTCAGGTAAACGCAGTCACTTTTCAGCTCAAACGAAGCTATATTGTACACGAAGCTCACACGTTTCTCGCTCTTAACTGAAACGCATTGGATGTTAGAGGGCCTGTGGTTTGTATCAGTTTCAGAAGCAGAGTTGAACTAGATATGGTCCGTGTGTGTAGGAAACACAGTTCTTTTGTTCTGAGCACTCTCACGTTTCCCGCCTTATTCGAGACTCTAGAAAGCAAGAGCGTGCTTCTTGCTCTAAAGCCGAGTGTGTTTCATGGATGAGAAGTGTGCTGTGTGTTTCCCTTCAGAAACGGAGTGAAATGCCAGGCTCTGTGTCTTCCTACAAGCGAGACTTCGTTTCAGGTAAACGCAGTCACTTTTCAGCTCAAACGAAGCTATATTGTACACAAAGCTCACACGTTTCTCGCTCTTAACTGAAACGCATTGGATGTTAGAGGGCCTGTGGTTTGTATCAGTTTCAGAAGCAGAGTTGAACTAGATATGGTCCGTGTGTGTAGGAAACACAGTTCTTTTGTTCTGAGCACTCTCACGTTTCCCGCCTTATTCGAGACTCTAGAAAGCAAGAGCGTGCTTCTTGCTCTAAAGCAGAGTGTGTTTCATGGATGAGAAGTGTGCTGTGTGTTTCCCTTCAGAAACGGAGTTAAATGCCAGGCTCTGTGTCTTCCTACAAGCGAGACTTCGTTTCAGGTAAACGCACTTTTCAGCTCAAACGAAGCTATATTGTACACGAAGCTCACACGTTTCTCGCTCTTAACTGAAACGCATTGGATGTTAGAGGGCCTGTGGTTTGTATCAGTTTCAGAAGCAGAGTTGAACTAGATATGGTCCGTGTGTGTAGGAAACACAGTTCTTTTGTTCTGAGCACTCTCACGTTTCCCGCCTTATTAGAGACTCTAGAAAGCAAGAGCGTGCTTCTTGCTCTAAAGCCGAGTGTGTTTCATGGATGAGAAGTGTGCTGTGTGTTTCCCTTCAGAAACGGAGTTGAATGCCAGGCCCTGTGTCTTCCTACAAGCGAGACTTCGTTTCAGGTAAACGCAGTCACTTTTCAGCTCAAACGAAGCTATATTGTACACGAAGCTCACACGTTTCTCGCTCTTAACTGAAACGCATTGGATGTTAGAGGGCCTGTGGTTTGTATCAGTTTCAGAAGCAGAGTTGAACTAGATATGGTCCGTGTGTGTAGGAAACACAGTTCTTTTGTTCTGAGCACTCTCACGTTTCCCGCCTTATTCGAGAGTCTAGAAAGCAAGAGCGTGCTTCTTGCTCTAAAGCAGAGTGTGTTTCATGGATGAGAAGTGTGCTGTGTGTTTCCCTTCAGAAACGGAGTTAAATGCCAGGCTCTGTGTCTTCCTACAAGCGAGACTTCGTTTCAGGTAAACGCAGTCACTTTTCAGCTCAAACGAAGCTATATTGTACACGAAGCTCACACGTTTCTCGCTCTTAACTGAAACGCATTGGATGTTAGAGGGCCTGTGGTTTGTATCAGTTTCAGAAGCAGAGTTGAACTAGATATGGTCCGTGTGTGTAGGAAACACAGTTCTTTTGTTCTGAGCACTCTCACGTTTCCCGCCTTATTAGAGACTCTAGAAAGCAAGAGCGTGCTTCTTGCTCTAAAGCAGAGTGTGTTTCATGGATGAGAAGTGTGCTGTGTGTTTCCCTTCAGAAACGGAGTTAAATGCCAGGCTCTGTGTCTTCCTACAAGCGAGACTTCGTTTCAGGTAAACGCAGTCACTTTTCAGCTCAAACGAAGCTATATTGTACACGAAGCTCACACGTTTCT
Source organism: Onychomys arenicola (assembly GCA_949786405.1). Classification (NCBI taxonomy): domain Eukaryota; kingdom Metazoa; phylum Chordata; class Mammalia; order Rodentia; family Cricetidae; genus Onychomys; species Onychomys arenicola. The sequence goes on along the minus strand of CATKUM010000166.1, from coordinate 125,622 downwards.
CGCTCTTAACTGAAACGCATTGGATGTTAGAGGGCCTGTGGTTTGTATCAGTTTCAGAAGCAGAGTTGAACTAGATATGGTCCGTGTGTGTAGGAAACACAGTTCTTTTGTTCTGAGCACTCTCACGTTTCCCGCCTTATTAGAGACTCTAGAAAGCAAGAGCGTGCTTCTTGCTCTAAAGCCGAGTGTGTTTCATGGATGAGAAGTGTGCTGTGTGTTTCCCTTCAGAAACGGAGTTAAATGCCAGGCTCTGTGTCTTCCTACAAGCGAGACTTCGTTTCAGGTAAACGCAGTCACTTTTCAGCTCAAACGAAGCTATATTGTACACGAAGCTCACACGTTTCTCGCTCTTAACTGAAACGCATTGGATGTTAGAGGGCCTGTGGTTTGTATCAGTTTCAGAAGCAGAGTTGAACTAGATATGGTCCGTGTGTGTAGGAAACACAGTTCTTTTGTTCTGAGCACTCTCACGTTTCCCGCCTTATTAGAGACTCTAGAAAGCAAGAGCGTGCTTCTTGCTCTAAAGCAGAGTGTGTTTCATGGATGAGAAGTGTGCTGTGTGTTTCCCTTCAGAAACGGAGTTAAATGCCAGGCTCTGTGTCTTCCTACAAGCGAGACTTCGTTTCAGGTAAACGCAGTCACTTTTCAGCTCAAACGAAGCTATATTGTACACGAAGCTCACACGTTTCTCGCTCTTAACTGAAACGCATTGGATGTTAGAGGGCCTGTGGTTTGTATCAGTTTCAGAAGCAGAGTTGAACTAGATATGGTCCGTGTGTGTAGGAAACACAGTTCTTTTGTTCTGAGCACTCTCACGTTTCCCGCCTTATTAGAGACTCTAGAAAGCAAGGGCGTGCTTCTTGCTCTAAAGCAGAGTGTGTTTCATGGATGAGAAGTGTGCTGTGTGTTTCCCTTCAGAAACGGAGTGAAATGCCAGGCTCTGTGTCTTCCTACAAGCGAGACTTCGTTTCAGGTAAACGCAGTCACTTTTCAGCTCAAACGAAGCTATATTGTACACGAAGCTCACACGTTTCTCGCTCTTAACTGAAACGCATTGGATGTTAGAGGGCCTGTGGTTTGTATCAGTTTCAGAAGCAGAGTTGAACTAGATATGGTCCGTGTGTGTAGGAAACACAGTTCTTTTGTTCTGAGCACTCTCACGTTTCCCGCCTTATTCGAGACTCTAGAAAGCAAGAGCGTGCTTCTTGCTCTAAAGCAGAGTGTGTTTCATGGATGAGAAGTGTGCTGTGTGTTTCCCTTCAGAAACGGAGTTAAATGCCAGGCTCTGTGTCTTCCTACAAGCGAGACTTCGTTTCAGGTAAACGCAGTCACTTTTCAGCTCAAACGAAGCTATATTGTACACGAAGCTCACACGTTTCTCGCTCTTAACTGAAACGCATTGGATGTTAGAGGGCCTGTGGTTTGTATCAGTTTCAGAAGCAGAGTTGAACTAGATATGGTCCGTGTGTGTAGGAAACACAGTTCTTTTGTTCTGAGCACTCTCACGTTTCCCGCCTTATTAGAGACTCTAGAAAGCAAGAGCGTGCTTCTTGCTCTAAAGCCGAGTGTGTTTCATGGATGAGAAGTGTGCTGTGTGTTTCCCTTCAGAAACGGAGTTGAATGCCAGGCCCTGTGTCTTCCTACAAGCGAGACTTCGTTTCAGGTAAACGCAGTCACTTTTCAGCTCAAACGAAGCTATATTGTACACGAAGCTCACACGTTTCTCGCTCTTAACTGAAACGCATTGGATGTTAGAGGGCCTGTGGTTTGTATCAGTTTCAGAAGCAGAGTTGAACTAGATATGGTCCGTGTGTGTAGGAAACACAGTTCTTTTGTTCTGAGCACTCTCACGTTTCCCGCCTTATTCGAGACTCTAGAAAGCAAGAGCGTGCTTCTTGCTCTAAAGCAGAGTGTGTTTCATGGATGAGAAGTGTGCTGTGTGTTTCCCTTCAGAAACGGAGTTAAATGCCAGGCTCTGTGTCTTCCTACAAGCGAGACTTCGTTTCAGGTAAACGCAGTCACTTTTCAGCTCAAACGAAGCTATATTGTACACGAAGCTCACACGTTTCTCGCTCTTAACTGAAACGCATTGGATGTTAGAGGGCCTGTGGTTTGTATCAGTTTCAGAAGCAGAGTTGAACTAGATATGGTCCGTGTGTGTAGGAAACACAGTTCTTTTGTTCTGAGCACTCTCACGTTTCCCGCCTTATTAGAGACTCTAGAAAGCAAGAGCGTGCTTCTTGCTCTAAAGCAGAGTGTGTTTCATGGATGAGAAGTGTGCTGTGTGTTTCCCTTCAGAAACGGAGTTAAATGCCAGGCTCTGTGTCTTCCTACAAGCGAGACTTCGTTTCAGGTAAACGCAGTCACTTTTCAGCTCAAACGAAGCTATATTGTACACGAAGCTCACACGTTTCTCGCTCTTAACTGAAACGCATTGGATGTTAGAGGGCCTGTGGTTTGTATCAGTTTCAGAAGCAGAGTTGAACTAGATATGGTCCGTGTGTGTAGGAAACACAGTTCTTTTGTTCTGAGCACTCTCACGTTTCCCGCCTTATTAGAGACTCTAGAAAGCAAGAGCGTGCTTCTTGCTCTAAAGCCGAGTGTGTTTCATGGATGAGAAGTGTGCTGTGTGTTTCCCTTCAGAAACGGAGTTAAATGCCAGGCTCTGTGTCTTCCTACAAGCGAGACTTCGTTTCAGGTAAACGCAGTCACTTTTCAGCTCAAACGAAGCTATATTGTACACGAAGCTCACACGTTTCTCGCTCTTAACTGAAACGCATTGGATGTTAGAGGGCCTGTGGTTTGTATCAGTTTCAGAAGCAGAGTTGAACTAGATATGGTCCGTGTGTGTAGGAAACACAGTTCTTTTGTTCTGAGCACTCTCACGTTTCCCGCCTTATTAGAGACTCTAGAAAGCAAGAGCGTGCTTCTTGCTCTAAAGCAGAGTGTGTTTCATGGATGAGAAGTGTGCTGTGTGTTTCCCTTCAGAAACGGAGTTAAATGCCAGGCTCTGTGTCTTCCTACAAGCGAGACTTCGTTTCAGGTAAACGCAGTCACTTTTCAGCTCAAACGAAGCTATATTGTACACGAAGCTCACACGTTTCTCGCTCTTAACTGAAACGCATTGGATGTTAGAGGGCCTGTGGTTTGTATCAGTTTCAGAAGCAGAGTTGAACTAGATATGGTCCGTGTGTGTAGGAAACACAGTTCTTTTGTTCTGAGCACTCTCACGTTTCCCGCCTTATTCGAGACTCTAGAAAGCAAGAGCGTGCTTCTTGCTCTAAAGCAGAGTGTGTTTCATGGATGAGAAGTGTGCTGTGTGTTTCCCTTCAGAAACGGAGTTAAATGCCAGGCCCTGTGTCTTCCTACAAGCGAGACTTCGTTTCAGGTAAACGCAGTCACTTTTCAGCTCAAACGAAGCTATATTGTACACGAAGCTCACACGTTTCTCGCTCTTAACTGAAACGCATTGGATGTTAGAGGGCCTGTGGTTTGTATCAGTTTCAGAAGCAGAGTTGAACTAGATATGGTCCGTGTGTGTAGGAAACACAGTTCTTTTGTTCTGAGCACTCTCACGTTTCCCGCCTTATTCGAGACTCTAGAAAGCAAGAGCGTGCTTCTTGCTCTAAAGCAGAGTGTGTTTCATGGATGAGAAGTGTGCTGTGTGTTTCCCTTCAGAAACGGAGTTAAATGCCAGGCTCTGTGTCTTCCTACAAGCGAGACTTCGTTTCAGGTAAACGCAGTCACTTTTCAGCTCAAACGAAGCTATATTGTACACGAAGCTCACACGTTTCTCGCTCTTAACTGAAACGCATTGGATGTTAGAGGGCCTGTGGTTTGTATCAGTTTCAGAAGCAGAGTTGAACTAGATATGGTCCGTGTGTGTAGGAAACACAGTTCTTTTGTTCTGAGCACTCTCACGTTTCCCGCCTTATTCGAGACTCTAGAAAGCAAGAGCGTGCTTCTTGCTCTAAAGCAGAGTGTGTTTCATGGATGAGAAGTGTGCTGTGTGTTTCCCTTCAGAAACGGAGTTAAATGCCAGGCCCTGTGTCTTCCTACAAGCGAGACTTCGTTTCAGGTAAACGCAGTCACTTTTCAGCTCAAACGAAGCTATATTGTACACGAAGCTCACACGTTTCTCGCTCTTAACTGAAACGCATTGGATGTTAGAGGGCCTGTGGTTTGTTTCAGTTTCAGAAGCAGAGTTGAACTAGATATGGTCCGTGTGTGTAGGAAACACAGTTCTTTTGTTCTGAGCACTCTCACGTTTCCCGCCTTATTAGAGAATCTAGAAAGCAAGAGCGTGCTTCTTGCTCTAAAGCCGAGTGTGTTTCATGGATGAGAAGTGTGCTGTGTGTTTCCCTTCAGAAACGGAGTTAAATGCCAGGCTCTGTGTCACCCTACAAGCGAGACTTCGTTTCAGGTAAACGCAGTCACTTTTCAGCTCAAACGAAGCTATATTGTACACGAAGCTCACACGTTTCTCGCTCTTAACTGAAACGCATTGGATGTTAGAGGGCCTGTGGTTTGTATCAGTTTCAGAAGCAGAGTTGAACTAGATATGGTCCGTGTGTGTAGGAAACACAGTTCTTTTGTTCTGAGCACTCTCACGTTTCCCGCCTTATTAGAGACTCTAGAAAGCAAGAGCGTGCTTCTTGCTCTAAAGCAGAGTGTGTTTCATGGATGAGAAGTGTGCTGTGTGTTTCCCTTCAGAAACGGAGTTAAATGCCAGGCTCTGTGTCTTCCTACAAGCGAGACTTCGTTTCAGGTAAACGCAGTCACTTTTCAGCTCAAACGAAGCTATATTGTACACGAAGCTCACACGTTTCTCGCTCTTAACTGAAACGCATTGGATGTTAGAGGGCCTGTGGTTTGTATCAGTTTCAGAAGCAGAGTTGAACTAGATATGGTCTGTGTGTAGGAAACACAGTTCTTTTGTTCTGAGCACTCTCACGTTTCCCGCCTTATTCGAGACTCTAGAAAGCAAGAGCGTGCTTCTTGCTCTAAAGCAGAGTGTGTTTCATGGATGAGAAGTGTGCTGTGTGTTTCCCTTCAGAAACGGAGTTAAATGCCAGGCTCTGTGTCTTCCTACAAGCGAGACTTCGTTTCAGGTAAACGCAGTCACTTTTCAGCTCAAACGAAGCTATATTGTACACGAAGCTCACACGTTTCTCGCTCTTAACTGAAACGCATTGGATGTTAGAGGGCCTGTGGTTTGTATCAGTTTCAGAAGCAGAGTTGAACTAGATATGGTCCGTGTGTGTAGGAAACACAGTTCTTTTGTTCTGAGCACTCTCACGTTTCCCGCCTTATTCGAGACTCTAGAAAGCAAGAGCGTGCTTCTTGCTCTAAAGCAGAGTGTGTTTCATGGATGAGAAGTGTGCTGTGTGTTTCCCTTCAGAAACGGAGTTAAATGCCAGGCTCTGTGTCTTCCTACAAGCGAGACTTCGTTTCAGGTAAACGCAGTCACTTTTCAGCTCAAACGAAGCTATATTGTACACGAAGCTCACACGTTTCTCGCTCTTAACTGAAACGCATTGGATGTTAGAGGGCCTGTGGTTTGTATCAGTTTCAGAAGCAGAGTTGAACTAGATATGGTCCGTGTGTGTAGGAAACACAGTTCTTTTGTTCTGAGCACTCTCACGTTTCCCGCCTTATTCGAGACTCTAGAAAGCAAGAGCGTGCTTCTTGCTCTAAAGCAGAGTGTGTTTCATGGATGAGAAGTGTGCTGTGTGTTTCCCTTCAGAAACGGAGTTAAATGCCAGGCTCTGTGTCTTCCTACAAGCGAGACTTCGTTTCAGGTAAACGCAGTCACTTTTCAGCTCAAACGAAGCTATATTGTACACGAAGCTCACACGTTTCTCGCTCTTAACTGAAACGCATTGGATGTTAGAGGGCCTGTGGTTTGTATCAGTTTCAGAAGCAGAGTTGAACTAGATATGGTCCGTGTGTGTAGGAAACACAGTTCTTTTGTTCTGAGCACTCTCACGTTTCCCGCCTTATTAGAGACTCTAGAAAGCAAGAGCGTGCTTCTTGCTCTAAAGCCGAGTGTGTTTCATGGATGAGAAGTGTGCTGTGTGTTTCCCTTCAGAAACGGAGTTGAATGCCAGGCCCTGTGTCTTCCTACAAGCGAGACTTCGTTTCAGGTAAACGCAGTCACTTTTCAGCTCAAACGAAGCTATATTGTACACGAAGCTCACACGTTTCTCGCTCTTAACTGAAACGCATTGGATGTTAGAGGGCCTGTGGTTTGTTTCAGTTTCAGAAGCAGAGTTGAACTAGATATGGTCCGTGTGTGTAGGAAACACAGTTCTTTTGTTCTGAGCACTCTCACGTTTCCCGCCTTATTAGAGAATCTAGAAAGCAAGAGCGTGCTTCTTGCTCTAAAGCCGAGTGTGTTTCATGGATGAGAAGTGTGCTGTGTGTTTCCCTTCAGAAACGGAGTTAAATGCCAGGCTCTGTGTCACCCTACAAGCGAGACTTCGTTTCAGGTAAACGCAGTCACTTTTCAGCTCAAACGAAGCTATATTGTACACGAAGCTCACACGTTTCTCGCTCTTAACTGAAACGCATTGGATGTTAGAGGGCCTGTGGTTTGTATCAGTTTCAGAAGCAGAGTTGAACTAGATATGGTCCGTGTGTGTAGGAAACACAGTTCTTTTGTTCTGAGCACTCTCACGTTTCCCGCCTTATTAGAGACTCTAGAAAGCAAGAGCGTGCTTCTTGCTCTAAAGCAGAGTGTGTTTCATGGATGAGAAGTGTGCTGTGTGTTTCCCTTCAGAAACGGAGTTAAATGCCAGGCTCTGTGTCTTCCTACAAGCGAGACTTCGTTTCAGGTAAACGCAGTCACTTTTCAGCTCAAACGAAGCTATATTGTACACGAAGCTCACACGTTTCTCGCTCTTAACTGAAACGCATTGGATGTTAGAGGGCCTGTGGTTTGTATCAGTTTCAGAAGCAGAGTTGAACTAGATATGGTCTGTGTGTAGGAAACACAGTTCTTTTGTTCTGAGCACTCTCACGTTTCCCGCCTTATTCGAGACTCTAGAAAGCAAGAGCGTGCTTCTTGCTCTAAAGCAGAGTGTGTTTCATGGATGAGAAGTGTGCTGTGTGTTTCCCTTCAGAAACGGAGTTAAATGCCAGGCTCTGTGTCTTCCTACAAGCGAGACTTCGTTTCAGGTAAACGCAGTCACTTTTCAGCTCAAACGAAGCTATATTGTACACGAAGCTCACACGTTTCTCGCTCTTAACTGAAACGCATTGGATGTTAGAGGGCCTGTGGTTTGTATCAGTTTCAGAAGCAGAGTTGAACTAGATATGGTCCGTGTGTGTAGGAAACACAGTTCTTTTGTTCTGAGCACTCTCACGTTTCCCGCCTTATTCGAGACTCTAGAAAGCAAGAGCGTGCTTCTTGCTCTAAAGCAGAGTGTGTTTCATGGATGAGAAGTGTGCTGTGTGTTTCCCTTCAGAAACGGAGTTAAATGCCAGGCTCTGTGTCTTCCTACAAGCGAGACTTCGTTTCAGGTAAACGCAGTCACTTTTCAGCTCAAACGAAGCTATATTGTACACGAAGCTCACACGTTTCTCGCTCTTAACTGAAACGCATTGGATGTTAGAGGGCCTGTGGTTTGTATCAGTTTCAGAAGCAGAGTTGAACTAGATATGGTCCGTGTGTGTAGGAAACACAGTTCTTTTGTTCTGAGCACTCTCACGTTTCCCGCCTTATTCGAGACTCTAGAAAGCAAGAGCGTGCTTCTTGCTCTAAAGCAGAGTGTGTTTCATGGATGAGAAGTGTGCTGTGTGTTTCCCTTCAGAAACGGAGTTAAATGCCAGGCTCTGTGTCTTCCTACAAGCGAGACTTCGTTTCAGGTAAACGCAGTCACTTTTCAGCTCAAACGAAGCTATATTGTACACGAAGCTCACACGTTTCTCGCTCTTAACTGAAACGCATTGGATGTTAGAGGGCCTGTGGTTTGTATCAGTTTCAGAAGCAGAGTTGAACTAGATATGGTCCGTGTGTGTAGGAAACACAGTTCTTTTGTTCTGAGCACTCTCACGTTTCCCGCCTTATTAGAGACTCTAGAAAGCAAGAGCGTGCTTCTTGCTCTAAAGCCGAGTGTGTTTCATGGATGAGAAGTGTGCTGTGTGTTTCCCTTCAGAAACGGAGTTGAATGCCAGGCCCTGTGTCTTCCTACAAGCGAGACTTCGTTTCAGGTAAACGCAGTCACTTTTCAGCTCAAACGAAGCTATATTGTACACGAAGCTCACACGTTTCTCGCTCTTAACTGAAACGCATTGGATGTTAGAGGGCCTGTGGTTTGTATCAGTTTCAGAAGCAGAGTTGAACTAGATATGGTCCGTGTGTGTAGGAAACACAGTTCTTTTGTTCTGAGCACTCTCACGTTTCCCGCCTTATTCGAGACTCTAGAAAGCAAGAGCGTGCTTCTTGCTCTAAAGCAGAGTGTGTTTCATGGATGAGAAGTGTGCTGTGTGTTTCCCTTCAGAAACGGAGTTAAATGCCAGGCTCTGTGTCTTCCTACAAGCGAGACTTCGTTTCAGGTAAACGCAGTCACTTTTCAGCTCAAACGAAGCTATATTGTACACGAAGCTCACACGTTTCTCGCTCTTAACTGAAACGCATTGGATGTTAGAGGGCCTGTGGTTTGTATCAGTTTCAGAAGCAGAGTTGAACTAGATATGGTCCGTGTGTGTAGGAAACACAGTTCTTTTGTTCTGAGCACTCTCACGTTTCCCGCCTTATTCGAGACTCTAGAAAGCAAGAGCGTGCTTCTTGCTCTAAAGCAGAGTGTGTTTCATGGATGAGAAGTGTGCTGTGTGTTTCCCTTCAGAAACGGAGTTAAATGCCAGGCTCTGTGTCTTCCTACAAGCGAGACTTCGTTTCAGGTAAACGCAGTCACTTTTCAGCTCAAACGAAGCTATATTGTACACGAAGCTCACACGTTTCTCGCTCTTAACTGAAACGCATTGGATGTTAGAGGGCCTGTGGTTTGTATCAGTTTCAGAAGCAGAGTTGAACTAGATATGGTCCGTGTGTGTAGGAAACACAGTTCTTTTGTTCTGAGCACTCTCACTTTTCCCGCCTTATTAGAGACTCTAGAAAGCAAGAGCGTGCTTCTTGCTCTAAAGCAGAGTGTGTTTCATGGATGAGAAGTGTGCTGTGTGTTTCCCTTCAGAAACGGAGTTAAATGCCAGGCTCTGTGTCTTCCTACAAGCGAGACTTCGTTTCAGGTAAACGCAGTCACTTTTCAGCTCAAACGAAGCTATATTGTACACGAAGCTCACACGTTTCTCGCTCTTAACTGAAACGCATTGGATGTTAGAGGGCCTGTGGTTTGTATCAGTTTCAGAAGCAGAGTTGAACTAGATATGGTCCGTGTGTGTAGGAAACACAGTTCTTTTGTTCTGAGCACTCTCACTTTTCCCGCCTTATTAGAGACTCTAGAAAGCAAGAGCGTGCTTCTTGCTCTAAAGCAGAGTGTGTTTCATGGATGAGAAGTGTGCTGTGTGTTTCCCTTCAGAAACGGAGTTAAATGCCAGGCTCTGTGTCTTCCTACAAGCGAGACTTCTTTTCAGGTAAACGCAGTCACTTTTCAGCTCAAACGAAGCTATATTGTACACGAAGCTCACACGTTTCTCGCTCTTAACTGAAACGCATTGGATGTTAGAGGGCCTGTGGTTTGTATCAGTTTCAGAAGCAGAGTTGAACTAGATATGGTCCGTGTGTGTAGGAAACACAGTTCTTTTGTTCTGAGCACTCTCACGTTTCCCGCCTTATTAGCGACTCTAGAAAGCAAGAGCGTGCTTCTTGCTCTAAAGCAGAGTGTGTTTCATGGATGAGAAGTGTGCTGTGTGTTTCCCTTCAGAAACGGAGTTAAATGCCAGGCTCTGTGTCTTCCTACAAGCGAGACTTCGTTTCAGGTAAACGCAGTCACTTTTCAGCTCAAACGAAGCTATATTGTACACGAAGCTCACACGTTTCTCGCTCTTAACTGAAACGCATTGGATGTTAGAGGGCCTGTGGTTTGTATCAGTTTCAGAAGCAGAGTTGAACTAGATATGGTCCGTGTGTGTAGGAAACACAGTTCTTTTGTTCTGAGCACTCTCACGTTTCCCGCCTTATTCGAGACTCTAGAAAGCAAGAGCGTGCTTCTTGCTCTAAAGCAGAGTGTGTTTCATGGATGAGAAGTGCGCTGTGTGTTTCCCTTCAGAAACGGAGTTAAATGCCAGGCCCTGTGTCTTCCTACAAGCGAGACTTCGTTTCAGGTAAACGCAGTCACTTTTCAGCTCAAACGAAGCTATATTGTACACGAAGCTCACACGTTTCTCGCTCTTAACTGAAACGCATTGGATGTTAGAGGGCCTGTTGTTTGTATCAGTTTCAGAAGCAGATTTGAACTAGATATGGTCCGTGTGTGTAGGAAACACAGTTCTTTTGTTCTGAGCACTCTCACGTTTCCCGCCTTATTCGAGACTCTAGAAAGCAAGAGCGTGCTTCTTGCTCTAAAGCAGAGTGTGTTTCATGGATGAGAAGTGTGCTGTGTGTTTCCCTTCAGAAACGGAGTTAAATGCCAGGCTCTGTGTCTTCCTACAAGCGAGACTTCGTTTCAGGTAAACGCAGTCACTTTTCAGCTCAAACGAAGCTATATTGTACACGAAGCTCACACGTTTCTCGCTCTTAACTGAAACGCATTGGATGTTAGAGGGCCTGTGGTTTGTATCAGTTTCAGAAGCAGAGTTTAACTAGATATGGTCCGTGTGTGTAGGAAACACAGTTCTTTTGTTCTGAGCACTCTCACGTTTCCCGCCTTATTCGAGACTCTAGAAAGCAAGAGCGTGCTTCTTGCTCTAAAGCAGAGTGTGTTTCATGGATGAGAAGTGTGCTGTGTGTTTCCCTTCAGAAACGGAGTTAAATGCCAGGCCCTGTGTCTTCCTACAAGCGAGACTTCGTTTCAGGTAAACGCAGTCACTTTTCAGCTCAAACGAAGCTATATTGTACACGAAGCTCACACGTTTCTCGCTCTTAACTGAAACGCATTGGATGTTAGAGGGCCTGTGGTTTGTATCAGTTTCAGAAGCAGAGTTGAACTAGATATGGTCCGTGTGTGTAGGAAACACAGTTCTTTTGTTCTGAGCACTCTCACGTTTCCCGCCTTATTAGAGACTCTAGAAAGCAAGAGCGTGCTTCTTGCTCTAAAGCCGAGTGTGTTTCATGGATGAGAAGTGTGCTGTGTGTTTCCCTTCAGAAACGGAGTTAAATGCCAGGCTCTGTGTCACCCTACAAGCGAGACTTCGTTTCAGGTAAACGCAGTCACTTTTCAGCTCAAACGAAGCTATATTGTACACGAAGCTCACACGTTTCTCGCTCTTAACTGAAACGCATTGGATGTTAGAGGGCCTGTGGTTTGTATCAGTTTCAGAAGCAGAGTTGAACTAGATATGGTCCGTGTGTGTAGGAAACACAGTTCTTTTGTTCTGAACACTCTCACGTTTCCCGCCTTATTAGAGACTCTAGAAAGCAAGAGCGTGCTTCTTGCTCTAAAGCAGAGTGTGTTTCATGGATGAGAAGTGTGCTGTGTGTTTCCCTTCAGAAACGGAGTTAAATGCCAGGCCCTGTGTCTTCCTACAAGCGAGACTTCGTTTCAGGTAAACGCAGTCACTTTTCAGCTCAAACAAAGCTATATTGTACACGAAGCTCACACGTTTCTCGCTCTTAACTGAAACGCATTGGATGTTAGAGGGCCTGTGGTTTGTATCAGTTTCAGAAGCAGAGTTGAACTAGATATGGTCCGTGTGTGTAGGAAACACAGTTCTTTTGTTCTGAGCACTCTCACGTTTCCCGCCTTATTAGAGACTCTAGAAAGCAAGAGCGTGCTTCTTGCTCTAAAGCCGAGTGTGTTTCATGGATGAGAAGTGTGCTGTGTGTTTCCCTTCAGAAACGGAGTTAAATGCCAGGCTCTGTGTCTTCCTACAAGGGAGACTTCGTTTCAGGTAAACGCAGTCACTTTTCAGCTCAAACGAAGCTATATTGTACACGAAGCTCACACGTTTCTCGCTCTTAACTGAAACGCATTGGATGTTAGAGGGCCTGTGGTTTGTATCAGTTTCAGAAGCAGAGTTGAACTAGATATGGTCCGTGTGTGTAGGAAACACAGTTCTTTTGTTCTGAGCACTCTCACGTTTCCCGCCTTATTCGAGACTCTAGAAAGCAAGAGCGTGCTTCTTGCTCTAAAGCAGAGTGTGTTTCATGGATGAGAAGTGTGCTGTGTGTTTCCCTTCAGAAACGGAGTTAAATGCCAGGCTCTGTGTCTTCCTACAAGCGAGACTTCGTTTCAGGTAAACGCAGTCACTTTTCAGCTCAAACGAAGCTATATTGTACACGAAGCTCACACGTTTCTCGCTCTTAACTGAAACGCATTGGATGTTAGAGGGCCTGTGGTTTGTATCAGTTTCAGAAGCAGAGTTGAACTAGATATGGTCCGTGTGTGTAGGAAACACAGTTCTTTTGTTCTGAGCACTCTCACGTTTCCCGCCTTATTAGAGACTCTAGAAAGCAAGAGCGTGCTTCTTGCTCTAAAGCAGAGTGTGTTTCATGGATGAGAAGTGTGCTGTGTGTTTCCCTTCAGAAACGGAGTTGAATGCCAGGCCCTGTGTCTTCCTACAAGCGAGACTTCGTTTCAGGTAAACGCAGTCACTTTTCAGCTCAAACGAAGCTATATTGTACACGAAGCTCACACGTTTCTCGCTCTTAACTGAAACGCATTGGATGTTAGAGGGCCTGTGGTTTGTATCAGTTTCAGAAGCAGAGTTGAACTAGATATGGTCCGTGTGTGTAGGAAACACAGTTCTTTTGTTCTGAGCACTCTCACGTTTCCCGCCTTATTAGAGACTCTAGAAAGCAAGAGCGTGCTTCTTGCTCTAAAGCCGAGTGTGTTTCATGGATGAGAAGTGTGCTGTGTGTTTCCCTTCAGAAACGGAGTTAAATGCCAGGCTCTGTGTCTTCCTACAAGCGAGACTTCGTTTCAGGTAAACGCAGTCACTTTTCAGCTCAAACGAAGCTATATTGTACACGAAGCTCACACGTTTCTCGCTCTTAACTGAAACGCATTGGATGTTAGAGGGCCTGTGGTTTGTATCAGTTTCAGAAGCAGAGTTGAACTAGATATGGTCCGTGTGTGTAGGAAACACAGTTCTTTTGTTCTGAGCACTCTCACGTTTCCCGCCTTATTCGAGACTCTAGAAAGCAAGAGCGTGCTTCTTGCTCTAAAGCAGAGTGTGTTTCATGGATGAGAAGTGTGCTGTGTGTTTCCCTTCAGAAACGGAGTTAAATGCCAGGCTCTGTGTCTTCCTACAAGCGAGACTTCGTTTCAGGTAAACGCAGTCACTTTTCAGCTCAAACGAAGCTATATTGTACACGAAGCTCACACGTTTCTCGCTCTTAACTGAAACGCATTGGATGTTAGAGGGCCTGTGGTTTGTATCAGTTTCAGAAGCAGAGTTGAACTAGATATGGTCCGTGTGTGTAGGAAACACAGTTCTTTTGTTCTGAGCACTCTCACGTTTCCCGCCTTATTCGAGACTCTAGAAAGCAAGAGCGTGCTTCTTGCTCTAAAGCAGAGTGTGTTTCATGGATGAGAAGTGTGCTGTGTGTTTCCCTTCAGAAACGGAGTTAAATGCCAGGCCCTGTGTCTTCCTACAAGCGAGACTTCGTTTCAGGTAAACGCAGTCACTTTTCAGCTCAAACGAAGCTATATTGTACACGAAGCTCACACGTTTCTCGCTCTTAACTGAAACGCATTGGATGTTAGAGGGCCTGTGGTTTGTATCAGTTTCAGAAGCAGAGTTGAACTAGATATGGTCCGTGTGTGTAGGAAACACAGTTCTTTTGTTCTGAGCACTCTCACGTTTCCCGCCTTATTAGAGACTCTAGAAAGCAAGAGCGTGCTTCTTGCTCTAAAGCAGAGTGTGTTTCATGGATGAGAAGTGTGCTGTGTGTTTCCCTTCAGAAACGGAGTTAAATGCCAGGCCCTGTGTCTTCCTACAAGCGAGACTTCGTTTCAGGTAAACGCAGTCACTTTTCAGCTCAAACGAAGCTATATTGTACACGAAGCTCACACGTTTCTCGCTCTTAACTGAAACGCATTGGATGTTAGAGGGCCTGTGGTTTGTATCAGTTTCAGAAGCAGAGTTGAACTAGATATGGTCCGTGTGTGTAGGAAACACAGTTCTTTTGTTCTGAGCACTCTCACGTTTCCCGCCTTATTCGAGACTCTAGAAAGCAAGAGCGTGCTTCTTGCTCTAAAGCCGAGTGTGTTTCATGGATGAGAAGTGTGCTGTGTGTTTCCCTTCAGAAACGGAGTTAAATGCCAGGCTCTGTGTCACCCTACAAGCGAGACTTCGTTTCAGGTAAACGCAGTCACTTTTCAGCTCAAACGAAGCTATATTGTACACGAAGCTCACACGTTTCTCGCTCTTAACTGAAACGCATTGGATGTTAGAGGGCCTGTGGTTTGTATCAGTTTCAGAAGCAGAGTTGAACTAGATATGGTCCGTGTGTGTAGGAAACACAGTTCTTTTGTTCTGAGCACTCTCACGTTTCCCGCCTTATTCGAAACTCTAGAAAGCAAGAGCGTGCTTCTTGCTCTAAAGCCGAGTGTGTTTCATGGATGAGAAGTGTGCTGTGTGTTTCCCTTCAGAAACGGAGTTAAATGCCAGGCTCTGTGTCACCCTACAAGCGAGACTTCGTTTCAGGTAAACGCAGTCACTTTTCAGCTCAAACGAAGCTATATTGTACACGAAGCTCACACGTTTCTCGCTCTTAACTGAAACGCATTGGATGTTAGAGGGCCTGTGGTTTGTATCAGTTTCAGAAGCAGAGTTGAACTAGATATGGTCCGTGTGTGTAGGAAACACAGTTCTTTTGTTCTGAACACTCTCACGTTTCCCGCCTTATTAGAGACTCTAGAAAGCAAGAGCGTGCTTCTTGCTCTAAAGCAGAGTGTGTTTCATGGATGAGAAGTGTGCTGTGTGTTTCCCTTCAGAAACGGAGTTAAATGCCAGGCCCTGTGTCTTCCTACAAGCGAGACTTCGTTTCAGGTAAACGCAGTCACTTTTCAGCTCAAACGAAGCTATATTGTACACGAAGCTCACACGTTTCTCGCTCTTAACTGAAACGCATTGGATGTTAGAGGGCCTGTTGTTTGTATCAGTTTCAGAAGCAGATTTGAACTAGATATGGTCCGTGTGTGTAGGAAACACAGTTCTTTTGTTCTGAGCACTCTCACGTTTCCCGCCTTATTCGAGACTCTAGAAAGCAAGAGCGTGCTTCTTGCTCTAAAGCAGAGTGTGTTTCATGGATGAGAAGTGTGCTGTGTGTTTCCCTTCAGAAACGGAGTTAAATGCCAGGCTCTGTGTCTTCCTACAAGCGAGACTTCGTTTCAGGTAAACGCAGTCACTTTTCAGCTCAAACGAAGCTATATTGTACACGAAGCTCACACGTTTCTCGCTCTTAACTGAAACGCATTGGATGTTAGAGGGCCTGTGGTTTGTATCAGTTTCAGAAGCAGAGTTTAACTAGATATGGTCCGTGTGTGTAGGAAACACAGTTCTTTTGTTCTGAGCACTCTCACGTTTCCCGCCTTATTCGAGACTCTAGAAAGCAAGAGCGTGCTTCTTGCTCTAAAGCAGAGTGTGTTTCATGGATGAGAAGTGTGCTGTGTGTTTCCCTTCAGAAACGGAGTTAAATGCCAGGCCCTGTGTCTTCCTACAAGCGAGACTTCGTTTCAGGTAAACGCAGTCACTTTTCAGCTCAAACGAAGCTATATTGTACACGAAGCTCACACGTTTCTCGCTCTTAACTGAAACGCATTGGATGTTAGAGGGCCTGTGGTTTGTATCAGTTTCAGAAGCAGAGTTGAACTAGATATGGTCCGTGTGTGTAGGAAACACAGTTCTTTTGTTCTGAGCACTCTCACGTTTCCCGCCTTATTAGAGACTCTAGAAAGCAAGAGCGTGCTTCTTGCTCTAAAGCAGAGTGTGTTTCATGGATGAGAAGTGTGCTGTGTGTTTCCCTTCAGAAACGGAGTTAAATGCCAGGCCCTGTGTCTTCCTACAAGCGAGACTTCGTTTCAGGTAAACGCAGTCACTTTTCAGCTCAAACGAAGCTATATTGTACACGAAGCTCACACGTTTCTCGCTCTTAACTGAAACGCATTGGATGTTAGAGGGCCTGTGGTTTGTATCAGTTTCAGAAGCAGAGTTGAACTAGATATGGTCCGTGTGTGTAGGAAACACAGTTCTTTTGTTCTGAGCACTCTCACGTTTCCCGCCTTATTCGAGACTCTAGAAAGCAAGAGCGTGCTTCTTGCTCTAAAGCCGAGTGTGTTTCATGGATGAGAAGTGTGCTGTGTGTTTCCCTTCAGAAACGGAGTTAAATTCCAGGCCCTGTGTCTTCCTACAAGCGAGACTTCGTTTCAGGTAAACGCAGTCACTTTTCAGCTCAAACGAAGCTATATTGTACACGAAGCTCACACGTTTCTCGCTCTTAACTGAAACGCATTGGATGTTAGAGGGCCTGTGGTTTGTATCAGTTTCAGAAGCAGAGTTGAACTAGATATGGTCCGTGTGTGTAGGAAACACAGTTCTTTTGTTCTGAACACTCTCACGTTTCCCGCCTTATTAGAGACTCTAGAAAGCAAGAGCGTGCTTCTTGCTCTAAAGCAGAGTGTGTTTCATGGATGAGAAGTGTGCTGTGTGTTTCCCTTCAGAAACGGAGTTAAATGCCAGGCTCTGTGTCTTCCTACAAGCGAGACTTCGTTTCAGGTAAACGCAGTCACTTTTCAGCTCAAACGAAGCTATATTGTACACGAAGCTCACACGTTTCTCGCTCTTAACTGAAACGCATTGGATGTTAGAGGGCCTGTGGTTTGTATCAGTTTCAGAAGCAGAGTTGAACTAGATATGGTCCGTGTGTGTAGGAAACACAGTTCTTTTGTTCTGAGCACTCTCACGTTTCCCGCCTTATTAGAGACTCTAGAAAGCAAGAGCGTGCTTCTTGCTCTAAAGCCGAGTGTGTTTCATGGATGAGAAGTGTGCTGTGTGTTTCCCTTCAGAAACGGAGTTGAATGCCAGGCCCTGTGTCTTCCTACAAGCGAGACTTCGTTTCAGGTAAACGCAGTCACTTTTCAGCTCAAACGAAGCTATATTGTACACGAAGCTCACACGTTTCTCGCTCTTAACTGAAACGCATTGGATGTTAGAGGGCCTGTGGTTTGTATCAGTTTCAGAAGCAGAGTTGAACTAGATATGGTCCGTGTGTGTAGGAAACACAGTTCTTTTGTTCTGAGCACTCTCACGTTTCCCGCCTTATTCGAGACTCTAGAAAGCAAGAGCGTGCTTCTTGCTCTAAAGCAGAGTGTGTTTCATGGATGAGAAGTGTGCTGTGTGTTTCCCTTCAGAAACGGAGTTAAATGCCAGGCTCTGTGTCTTCCTACAAGCGAGACTTCGTTTCAGGTAAACGCAGTCACTTTTCAGCTCAAACGAAGCTATATTGTACACGAAGCTCACACGTTTCTCGCTCTTAACTGAAACGCATTGGATGTTAGAGGGCCTGTGGTTTGTATCAGTTTCAGAAGCAGAGTTGAACTAGATATGGTCCGTGTGTGTAGGAAACACAGTTCTTTTGTTCTGAGCACTCTCACGTTTCCCGCCTTATTCGAGACTCTAGAAAGCAAGAGCGTGCTTCTTGCTCTAAAGCAGAGTGTGTTTCATGGATGAGAAGTGTGCTGTGTGTTTCCCTTCAGAAACGGAGTTAAATGCCAGGCTCTGTGTCTTCCTACAAGCGAGACTTCGTTTCAGGTAAACGCAGTCACTTTTCAGCTCAAACGAAGCTATATTGTACACGAAGCTCACACGTTTCTCGCTCTTAACTGAAACGCATTGGATGTTAGAGGGCCTGTGGTTTGTATCAGTTTCAGAAGCAGAGTTGAACTAGATATGGTCCGTGTGTGTAGGAAACACAGTTCTTTTGTTCTGAGCACTCTCACTTTTCCCGCCTTATTAGAGACTCTAGAAAGCAAGAGCGTGCTTCTTGCTCTAAAGCAGAGTGTGTTTCATGGATGAGAAGTGTGCTGTGTGTTTCCCTTCAGAAACGGAGTTAAATGCCAGGCTCTGTGTCTTCCTACAAGCGAGACTTCGTTTCAGGTAAACGCAGTCACTTTTCAGCTCAAACGAAGCTATATTGTACACGAAGCTCACACGTTTCTCGCTCTTAACTGAAACGCATTGGATGTTAGAGGGCCTGTGGTTTGTATCAGTTTCAGAAGCAGAGTTGAACTAGATATGGTCCGTGTGTGTAGGAAACACAGTTCTTTTGTTCTGAGCACTCTCACTTTTCCCGCCTTATTAGAGACTCTAGAAAGCAAGAGCGTGCTTCTTGCTCTAAAGCAGAGTGTGTTTCATGGATGAGAAGTGTGCTGTGTGTTTCCCTTCAGAAACGGAGTTAAATGCCAGGCTCTGTGTCTTCCTACAAGCGAGACTTCTTTTCAGGTAAACGCAGTCACTTTTCAGCTCAAACGAAGCTATATTGTACACGAAGCTCACACGTTTCTCGCTCTTAACTGAAACGCATTGGATGTTAGAGGGCCTGTGGTTTGTATCAGTTTCAGAAGCAGAGTTGAACTAGATATGGTCCGTGTGTGTAGGAAACACAGTTCTTTTGTTCTGAGCACTCTCACGTTTCCCGCCTTATTAGCGACTCTAGAAAGCAAGAGCGTGCTTCTTGCTCTAAAGCAGAGTGTGTTTCATGGATGAGAAGTGTGCTGTGTGTTTCCCTTCAGAAACGGAGTTAAATGCCAGGCTCTGTGTCTTCCTACAAGCGAGACTTCGTTTCAGGTAAACGCAGTCACTTTTCAGCTCAAACGAAGCTATATTGTACACGAAGCTCACACGTTTCTCGCTCTTAACTGAAACGCATTGGATGTTAGAGGGCCTGTGGTTTGTATCAGTTTCAGAAGCAGAGTTGAACTAGATATGGTCCGTGTGTGTAGGAAACACAGTTCTTTTGTTCTGAGCACTCTCACGTTTCCCGCCTTATTCGAGACTCTAGAAAGCAAGAGCGTGCTTCTTGCTCTAAAGCCGAGTGTGTTTCATGGATGAGAAGTGTGCTGTGTGTTTCCCTTCAGAAACGGAGTTAAATGCCAGGCTCTGTGTCACCCTACAAGCGAGACTTCGTTTCAGGTAAACGCAGTCACTTTTCAGCTCAAACGAAGCTATATTGTACACGAAGCTCACACGTTTCTCGCTCTTAACTGAAACGCATTGGATGTTAGAGGGCCTGTGGTTTGTATCAGTTTCAGAAGCAGAGTTGAACTAGATATGGTCCGTGTGTGTAGGAAACACAGTTCTTTTGTTCTGAGCACTCTCACGTTTCCCGCCTTATTCGAAACTCTAGAAAGCAAGAGCGTGCTTCTTGCTCTAAAGCCGAGTGTGTTTCATGGATGAGAAGTGTGCTGTGTGTTTCCCTTCAGAAACGGAGTTAAATGCCAGGCTCTGTGTCACCCTACAAGCGAGACTTCGTTTCAGGTAAACGCAGTCACTTTTCAGCTCAAACGAAGCTATATTGTACACGAAGCTCACACGTTTCTCGCTCTTAACTGAAACGCATTGGATGTTAGAGGGCCTGTGGTTTGTATCAGTTTCAGAAGCAGAGTTGAACTAGATATGGTCCGTGTGTGTAGGAAACACAGTTCTTTTGTTCTGAACACTCTCACGTTTCCCGCCTTATTAGAGACTCTAGAAAGCAAGAGCGTGCTTCTTGCTCTAAAGCAGAGTGTGTTTCATGGATGAGAAGTGTGCTGTGTGTTTCCCTTCAGAAACGGAGTTAAATGCCAGGCCCTGTGTCTTCCTACAAGCGAGACTTCGTTTCAGGTAAACGCAGTCACTTTTCAGCTCAAACGAAGCTATATTGTACACGAAGCTCACACGTTTCTCGCTCTTAACTGAAACGCATTGGATGTTAGAGGGCCTGTTGTTTGTATCAGTTTCAGAAGCAGATTTGAACTAGATATGGTCCGTGTGTGTAGGAAACACAGTTCTTTTGTTCTGAGCACTCTCACGTTTCCCGCCTTATTCGAGACTCTAGAAAGCAAGAGCGTGCTTCTTGCTCTAAAGCAGAGTGTGTTTCATGGATGAGAAGTGTGCTGTGTGTTTCCCTTCAGAAACGGAGTTAAATGCCAGGCTCTGTGTCTTCCTACAAGCGAGACTTCGTTTCAGGTAAACGCAGTCACTTTTCAGCTCAAACGAAGCTATATTGTACACGAAGCTCACACGTTTCTCGCTCTTAACTGAAACGCATTGGATGTTAGAGGGCCTGTGGTTTGTATCAGTTTCAGAAGCAGAGTTTAACTAGATATGGTCCGTGTGTGTAGGAAACACAGTTCTTTTGTTCTGAGCACTCTCACGTTTCCCGCCTTATTCGAGACTCTAGAAAGCAAGAGCGTGCTTCTTGCTCTAAAGCAGAGTGTGTTTCATGGATGAGAAGTGTGCTGTGTGTTTCCCTTCAGAAACGGAGTTAAATGCCAGGCCCTGTGTCTTCCTACAAGCGAGACTTCGTTTCAGGTAAACGCAGTCACTTTTCAGCTCAAACGAAGCTATATTGTACACGAAGCTCACACGTTTCTCGCTCTTAACTGAAACGCATTGGATGTTAGAGGGCCTGTGGTTTGTATCAGTTTCAGAAGCAGAGTTGAACTAGATATGGTCCGTGTGTGTAGGAAACACAGTTCTTTTGTTCTGAGCACTCTCACGTTTCCCGCCTTATTAGAGACTCTAGAAAGCAAGAGCGTGCTTCTTGCTCTAAAGCAGAGTGTGTTTCATGGATGAGAAGTGTGCTGTGTGTTTCCCTTCAGAAACGGAGTTAAATGCCAGGCCCTGTGTCTTCCTACAAGCGAGACTTCGTTTCAGGTAAACGCAGTCACTTTTCAGCTCAAACGAAGCTATATTGTACACGAAGCTCACACGTTTCTCGCTCTTAACTGAAACGCATTGGATGTTAGAGGGCCTGTGGTTTGTATCAGTTTCAGAAGCAGAGTTGAACTAGATATGGTCCGTGTGTGTAGGAAACACAGTTCTTTTGTTCTGAGCACTCTCACGTTTCCCGCCTTATTCGAGACTCTAGAAAGCAAGAGCGTGCTTCTTGCTCTAAAGCCGAGTGTGTTTCATGGATGAGAAGTGTGCTGTGTGTTTCCCTTCAGAAACGGAGTTAAATTCCAGGCCCTGTGTCTTCCTACAAGCGAGACTTCGTTTCAGGTAAACGCAGTCACTTTTCAGCTCAAACGAAGCTATATTGTACACGAAGCTCACACGTTTCTCGCTCTTAACTGAAACGCATTGGATGTTAGAGGGCCTGTGGTTTGTATCAGTTTCAGAAGCAGAGTTGAACTAGATATGGTCCGTGTGTGTAGGAAACACAGTTCTTTTGTTCTGAACACTCTCACGTTTCCCGCCTTATTAGAGACTCTAGAAAGCAAGAGCGTGCTTCTTGCTCTAAAGCAGAGTGTGTTTCATGGATGAGAAGTGTGCTGTGTGTTTCCCTTCAGAAACGGAGTTAAATGCCAGGCTCTGTGTCTTCCTACAAGCGAGACTTCGTTTCAGGTAAACGCAGTCACTTTTCAGCTCAAACGAAGCTATATTGTACACGAAGCTCACACGTTTCTCGCTCTTAACTGAAACGCATTGGATGTTAGAGGGCCTGTGGTTTGTATCAGTTTCAGAAGCAGAGTTGAACTAGATATGGTCCGTGTGTGTAGGAAACACAGTTCTTTTGTTCTGAGCACTCTCACGTTTCCCGCCTTATTAGAGACTCTAGAAAGCAAGAGCGTGCTTCTTGCTCTAAAGCCGAGTGTGTTTCATGGATGAGAAGTGTGCTGTGTGTTTCCCTTCAGAAACGGAGTTGAATGCCAGGCCCTGTGTCTTCCTACAAGCGAGACTTCGTTTCAGGTAAACGCAGTCACTTTTCAGCTCAAACGAAGCTATATTGTACACGAAGCTCACACGTTTCTCGCTCTTAACTGAAACGCATTGGATGTTAGAGGGCCTGTGGTTTGTATCAGTTTCAGAAGCAGAGTTGAACTAGATATGGTCCGTGTGTGTAGGAAACACAGTTCTTTTGTTCTGAGCACTCTCACGTTTCCCGCCTTATTCGAGACTCTAGAAAGCAAGAGCGTGCTTCTTGCTCTAAAGCAGAGTGTGTTTCATGGATGAGAAGTGTGCTGTGTGTTTCCCTTCAGAAACGGAGTTAAATGCCAGGCTCTGTGTCTTCCTACAAGCGAGACTTCGTTTCAGGTAAACGCAGTCACTTTTCAGCTCAAACGAAGCTATATTGTACACGAAGCTCACACGTTTCTCGCTCTTAACTGAAACGCATTGGATGTTAGAGGGCCTGTGGTTTGTATCAGTTTCAGAAGCAGAGTTGAACTAGATATGGTCCGTGTGTGTAGGAAACACAGTTCTTTTGTTCTGAGCACTCTCACGTTTCCCGCCTTATTCGAGACTCTAGAAAGCAAGAGCGTGCTTCTTGCTCTAAAGCAGAGTGTGTTTCATGGATGAGAAGTGTGCTGTGTGTTTCCCTTCAGAAACGGAGTTAAATGCCAGGCTCTGTGTCTTCCTACAAGCGAGACTTCGTTTCAGGTAAACGCAGTCACTTTTCAGCTCAAACGAAGCTATATTGTACACGAAGCTCACACGTTTCTCGCTCTTAACTGAAACGCATTGGATGTTAGAGGGCCTGTGGTTTGTATCA
The DNA here is from genome assembly GCA_949786405.1 of Onychomys arenicola. NCBI lineage: Eukaryota > Metazoa > Chordata > Mammalia > Rodentia > Cricetidae > Onychomys > Onychomys arenicola. Next base: position 102,806 of record CATKUM010000166.1, on the reverse strand, counting down.
GTTTCAGAAGCAGAGTTGAACTAGATATGGTCCGTGTGTGTAGGAAACACAGTTCTTTTGTTCTGAGCACTCTCACTTTTCCCGCCTTATTAGAGACTCTAGAAAGCAAGAGCGTGCTTCTTGCTCTAAAGCAGAGTGTGTTTCATGGATGAGAAGTGTGCTGTGTGTTTCCCTTCAGAAACGGAGTTAAATGCCAGGCTCTGTGTCTTCCTACAAGCGAGACTTCGTTTCAGGTAAACGCAGTCACTTTTCAGCTCAAACGAAGCTATATTGTACACGAAGCTCACACGTTTCTCGCTCTTAACTGAAACGCATTGGATGTTAGAGGGCCTGTGGTTTGTATCAGTTTCAGAAGCAGAGTTGAACTAGATATGGTCCGTGTGTGTAGGAAACACAGTTCTTTTGTTCTGAGCACTCTCACTTTTCCCGCCTTATTAGAGACTCTAGAAAGCAAGAGCGTGCTTCTTGCTCTAAAGCAGAGTGTGTTTCATGGATGAGAAGTGTGCTGTGTGTTTCCCTTCAGAAACGGAGTTAAATGCCAGGCTCTGTGTCTTCCTACAAGCGAGACTTCTTTTCAGGTAAACGCAGTCACTTTTCAGCTCAAACGAAGCTATATTGTACACGAAGCTCACACGTTTCTCGCTCTTAACTGAAACGCATTGGATGTTAGAGGGCCTGTGGTTTGTATCAGTTTCAGAAGCAGAGTTGAACTAGATATGGTCCGTGTGTGTAGGAAACACAGTTCTTTTGTTCTGAGCACTCTCACGTTTCCCGCCTTATTAGCGACTCTAGAAAGCAAGAGCGTGCTTCTTGCTCTAAAGCAGAGTGTGTTTCATGGATGAGAAGTGTGCTGTGTGTTTCCCTTCAGAAACGGAGTTAAATGCCAGGCTCTGTGTCTTCCTACAAGCGAGACTTCGTTTCAGGTAAACGCACTCACTTTTCAGCTCAAACGAAGCTATATTGTACACGAAGCTCACACGTTTCTCGCTCTTAACTGAAACGCATTGGATGTTAGAGGGCCTGTGGTTTGTATCAGTTTCAGAAGCAGAGTTGAACTAGATATGGTCCGTGTGTGTAGGAAACACAGTTCTTTTGTTCTGAGCACTCTCACGTTTCCCGCCTTATTCGAGACTCTAGAAAGCAAGAGCGTGCTTCTTGCTCTAAAGCAGAGTGTGTTTCATGGATGAGAAGTGTGCTGTGTGTTTCCCTTCAGAAACGGAGTTAAATGCCAGGCCCTGTGTCTTCCTACAAGCGAGACTTCGTTTCAGGTAAACGCAGTCACTTTTCAGCTCAAACGAAGCTATATTGTACACGAAGCTCACACGTTTCTCGCTCTTAACTGAAACGCATTGGATGTTAGAGGGCCTGTTGTTTGTATCAGTTTCAGAAGCAGATTTGAACTAGATATGGTCCGTGTGTGTAGGAAACACAGTTCTTTTGTTCTGAGCACTCTCACGTTTCCCGCCTTATTCGAGACTCTAGAAAGCAAGAGCGTGCTTCTTGCTCTAAAGCAGAGTGTGTTTCATGGATGAGAAGTGTGCTGTGTGTTTCCCTTCAGAAACGGAGTTAAATGCCAGGCTCTGTGTCTTCCTACAAGCGAGACTTCGTTTCAGGTAAACGCAGTCACTTTTCAGCTCAAACGAAGCTATATTGTACACGAAGCTCACACGTTTCTCGCTCTTAACTGAAACGCATTGGATGTTAGAGGGCCTGTGGTTTGTATCAGTTTCAGAAGCAGAGTTTAACTAGATATGGTCCGTGTGTGTAGGAAACACAGTTCTTTTGTTCTGAGCACTCTCACGTTTCCCGCCTTATTCGAGACTCTAGAAAGCAAGAGCGTGCTTCTTGCTCTAAAGCAGAGTGTGTTTCATGGATGAGAAGTGTGCTGTGTGTTTCCCTTCAGAAACGGAGTTAAATGCCAGGCCCTGTGTCTTCCTACAAGCGAGACTTCGTTTCAGGTAAACGCAGTCACTTTTCAGCTCAAACGAAGCTATATTGTACACGAAGCTCACACGTTTCTCGCTCTTAACTGAAACGCATTGGATGTTAGAGGGCCTGTGGTTTGTATCAGTTTCAGAAGCAGAGTTGAACTAGATATGGTCCGTGTGTGTAGGAAACACAGTTCTTTTGTTCTGAGCACTCTCACGTTTCCCGCCTTATTAGAGACTCTAGAAAGCAAGAGCGTGCTTCTTGCTCTAAAGCAGAGTGTGTTTCATGGATGAGAAGTGTGCTGTGTGTTTCCCTTCAGAAACGGAGTTAAATGCCAGGCCCTGTGTCTTCCTACAAGCGAGACTTCGTTTCAGGTAAACGCAGTCACTTTTCAGCTCAAACGAAGCTATATTGTACACGAAGCTCACACGTTTCTCGCTCTTAACTGAAACGCATTGGATGTTAGAGGGCCTGTGGTTTGTATCAGTTTCAGAAGCAGAGTTGAACTAGATATGGTCCGTGTGTGTAGGAAACACAGTTCTTTTGTTCTGAGCACTCTCACGTTTCCCGCCTTATTCGAGACTCTAGAAAGCAAGAGCGTGCTTCTTGCTCTAAAGCCGAGTGTGTTTCATGGATGAGAAGTGTGCTGTGTGTTTCCCTTCAGAAACGGAGTTAAATGCCAGGCTCTGTGTCACCCTACAAGCGAGACTTCGTTTCAGGTAAACGCAGTCACTTTTCAGCTCAAACGAAGCTATATTGTACACGAAGCTCACACGTTTCTCGCTCTTAACTGAAACGCATTGGATGTTAGAGGGCCTGTGGTTTGTATCAGTTTCAGAAGCAGAGTTGAACTAGATATGGTCCGTGTGTGTAGGAAACACAGTTCTTTTGTTCTGAACACTCTCACGTTTCCCGCCTTATTAGAGACTCTAGAAAGCAAGAGCGTGCTTCTTGCTCTAAAGCAGAGTGTGTTTCATGGATGAGAAGTGTGCTGTGTGTTTCCCTTCAGAAACGGAGTTAAATGCCAGGCCCTGTGTCTTCCTACAAGCGAGACTTCGTTTCAGGTAAACGCAGTCACTTTTCAGCTCAAACAAAGCTATATTGTACACGAAGCTCACACGTTTCTCGCTCTTAACTGAAACGCATTGGATGTTAGAGGGCCTGTGGTTTGTATCAGTTTCAGAAGCAGAGTTGAACTAGATATGGTCCGTGTGTGTAGGAAACACAGTTCTTTTGTTCTGAGCACTCTCACGTTTCCCGCCTTATTAGAGACTCTAGAAAGCAAGAGCGTGCTTCTTGCTCTAAAGCCGAGTGTGTTTCATGGATGAGAAGTGTGCTGTGTGTTTCCCTTCAGAAACGGAGTTAAATGCCAGGCTCTGTGTCTTCCTACAAGCGAGACTTCGTTTCAGGTAAACGCAGTCACTTTTCAGCTCAAACGAAGCTATATTGTACACGAAGCTCACACGTTTCTCGCTCTTAACTGAAACGCATTGGATGTTAGAGGGCCTGTGGTTTGTATCAGTTTCAGAAGCAGAGTTGAACTAGATATGGTCCGTGTGTGTAGGAAACACAGTTCTTTTGTTCTGAGCACTCTCACGTTTCCCGCCTTATTCGAGACTCTAGAAAGCAAGAGCGTGCTTCTTGCTCTAAAGCAGAGTGTGTTTCATGGATGAGAAGTGTGCTGTGTGTTTCCCTTCAGAAACGGAGTTAAATGCCAGGCTCTGTGTCTTCCTACAAGCGAGACTTCGTTTCAGGTAAACGCAGTCACTTTTCAGCTCAAACGAAGCTATATTGTACACGAAGCTCACACGTTTCTCGCTCTTAACTGAAACGCATTGGATGTTAGAGGGCCTGTGGTTTGTATCAGTTTCAGAAGCAGAGTTGAACTAGATATGGTCCGTGTGTGTAGGAAACACAGTTCTTTTGTTCTGAGCACTCTCACGTTTCCCGCCTTATTAGAGACTCTAGAAAGCAAGAGCGTGCTTCTTGCTCTAAAGCCGAGTGTGTTTCATGGATGAGAAGTGTGCTGTGTGTTTCCCTTCAGAAACGGAGTTGAATGCCAGGCCCTGTGTCTTCCTACAAGCGAGACTTCGTTTCAGGTAAACGCAGTCACTTTTCAGCTCAAACGAAGCTATATTGTACACGAAGCTCACACGTTTCTCGCTCTTAACTGAAACGCATTGGATGTTAGAGGGCCTGTGGTTTGTATCAGTTTCAGAAGCAGAGTTGAACTAGATATGGTCCGTGTGTGTAGGAAACACAGTTCTTTTGTTCTGAGCACTCTCACGTTTCCCGCCTTATTAGAGACTCTAGAAAGCAAGAGCGTGCTTCTTGCTCTAAAGCCGAGTGTGTTTCATGGATGAGAAGTGTGCTGTGTGTTTCCCTTCAGAAACGGAGTTAAATGCCAGGCTCTGTGTCTTCCTACAAGCGAGACTTCGTTTCAGGTAAACGCAGTCACTTTTCAGCTCAAACGAAGCTATATTGTACACGAAGCTCACACGTTTCTCGCTCTTAACTGAAACGCATTGGATGTTAGAGGGCCTGTTGTTTGTATCAGTTTCAGAAGCAGATTTGAACTAGATATGGTCCGTGTGTGTAGGAAACACAGTTCTTTTGTTCTGAGCACTCTCACGTTTCCCGCCTTATTAGAGACTCTAGAAAGCAAGAGCGTGCTTCTTGCTCTAAAGCAGAGTGTGTTTCATGGATGAGAAGTGTGCTGTGTGTTTTCCTTCAGAAACGGAGTTAAATGCCAGGCTCTGTGTCTTCCTACAAGCGAGACTTCGTTTCAGGTAAACGCAGTCACTTTTCAGCTCAAACGAAGCTATATTGTACACGAAGCTCACACGTTTCTCGCTCTTAACTGAAACGCATTGGATGTTAGAGGGCCTGTGGTTTGTATCAGTTTCAGAAGCAGAGTTTAACTAGATATGGTCCGTGTGTGTAGGAAACACAGTTCTTTTGTTCTGAGCACTCTCACGTTTCCCGCCTTATTCGAGACTCTAGAAAGCAAGAGCGTGCTTCTTGCTCTAAAGCAGAGTGTGTTTCATGGATGAGAAGTGTGCTGTGTGTTTCCCTTCAGAAACGGAGTTAAATGCCAGGCCCTGTGTCTTCCTACAAGCGAGACTTCGTTTCAGGTAAACGCAGTCACTTTTCAGCTCAAACGAAGCTATATTGTACACGAAGCTCACACGTTTCTCGCTCTTAACTGAAACGCATTGGATGTTAGAGGGCCTGTGGTTTGTATCAGTTTCAGAAGCAGAGTTGAACTAGATATGGTCCGTGTGTGTAGGAAACACAGTTCTTTTGTTCTGAGCACTCTCACGTTTCCCGCCTTATTAGAGACTCTAGAAAGCAAGAGCGTGCTTCTTGCTCTAAAGCAGAGTGTGTTTCATGGATGAGAAGTGTGCTGTGTGTTTCCCTTCAGAAACGGAGTTAAATGCCAGGCCCTGTGTCTTCCTACAAGCGAGACTTCGTTTCAGGTAAACGCAGTCACTTTTCAGCTCAAACGAAGCTATATTGTACACGAAGCTCACACGTTTCTCGCTCTTAACTGAAACGCATTGGATGTTAGAGGGCCTGTGGTTTGTATCAGTTTCAGAAGCAGAGTTGAACTAGATATGGTCCGTGTGTGTAGGAAACACAGTTCTTTTGTTCTGAGCACTCTCACGTTTCCCGCCTTATTCGAGACTCTAGAAAGCAAGAGCGTGCTTCTTGCTCTAAAGCCGAGTGTGTTTCATGGATGAGAAGTGTGCTGTGTGTTTCCCTTCAGAAACGGAGTTAAATGCCAGGCTCTGTGTCACCCTACAAGCGAGACTTCGTTTCAGGTAAACGCAGTCACTTTTCAGCTCAAACGAAGCTATATTGTACACGAAGCTCACACGTTTCTCGCTCTTAACTGAAACGCATTGGATGTTAGAGGGCCTGTGGTTTGTATCAGTTTCAGAAGCAGAGTTGAACTAGATATGGTCCGTGTGTGTAGGAAACACAGTTCTTTTGTTCTGAGCACTCTCACGTTTCCCGCCTTATTCGAAACTCTAGAAAGCAAGAGCGTGCTTCTTGCTCTAAAGCCGAGTGTGTTTCATGGATGAGAAGTGTGCTGTGTGTTTCCCTTCAGAAACGGAGTTAAATGCCAGGCTCTGTGTCACCCTACAAGCGAGACTTCGTTTCAGGTAAACGCAGTCACTTTTCAGCTCAAACGAAGCTATATTGTACACGAAGCTCACACGTTTCTCGCTCTTAACTGAAACGCATTGGATGTTAGAGGGCCTGTGGTTTGTATCAGTTTCAGAAGCAGAGTTGAACTAGATATGGTCCGTGTGTGTAGGAAACACAGTTCTTTTGTTCTGAACACTCTCACGTTTCCCGCCTTATTAGAGACTCTAGAAAGCAAGAGCGTGCTTCTTGCTCTAAAGCAGAGTGTGTTTCATGGATGAGAAGTGTGCTGTGTGTTTCCCTTCAGAAACGGAGTTAAATGCCAGGCCCTGTGTCTTCCTACAAGCGAGACTTCGTTTCAGGTAAACGCAGTCACTTTTCAGCTCAAACGAAGCTATATTGTACACGAAGCTCACACGTTTCTCGCTCTTAACTGAAACGCATTGGATGTTAGAGGGCCTGTTGTTTGTATCAGTTTCAGAAGCAGATTTGAACTAGATATGGTCCGTGTGTGTAGGAAACACAGTTCTTTTGTTCTGAGCACTCTCACGTTTCCCGCCTTATTCGAGACTCTAGAAAGCAAGAGCGTGCTTCTTGCTCTAAAGCAGAGTGTGTTTCATGGATGAGAAGTGTGCTGTGTGTTTCCCTTCAGAAACGGAGTTAAATGCCAGGCTCTGTGTCTTCCTACAAGCGAGACTTCGTTTCAGGTAAACGCAGTCACTTTTCAGCTCAAACGAAGCTATATTGTACACGAAGCTCACACGTTTCTCGCTCTTAACTGAAACGCATTGGATGTTAGAGGGCCTGTGGTTTGTATCAGTTTCAGAAGCAGAGTTTAACTAGATATGGTCCGTGTGTGTAGGAAACACAGTTCTTTTGTTCTGAGCACTCTCACGTTTCCCGCCTTATTCGAGACTCTAGAAAGCAAGAGCGTGCTTCTTGCTCTAAAGCAGAGTGTGTTTCATGGATGAGAAGTGTGCTGTGTGTTTCCCTTCAGAAACGGAGTTAAATGCCAGGCCCTGTGTCTTCCTACAAGCGAGACTTCGTTTCAGGTAAACGCAGTCACTTTTCAGCTCAAACGAAGCTATATTGTACACGAAGCTCACACGTTTCTCGCTCTTAACTGAAACGCATTGGATGTTAGAGGGCCTGTGGTTTGTATCAGTTTCAGAAGCAGAGTTGAACTAGATATGGTCCGTGTGTGTAGGAAACACAGTTCTTTTGTTCTGAGCACTCTCACGTTTCCCGCCTTATTAGAGACTCTAGAAAGCAAGAGCGTGCTTCTTGCTCTAAAGCAGAGTGTGTTTCATGGATGAGAAGTGTGCTGTGTGTTTCCCTTCAGAAACGGAGTTAAATGCCAGGCCCTGTGTCTTCCTACAAGCGAGACTTCGTTTCAGGTAAACGCAGTCACTTTTCAGCTCAAACGAAGCTATATTGTACACGAAGCTCACACGTTTCTCGCTCTTAACTGAAACGCATTGGATGTTAGAGGGCCTGTGGTTTGTATCAGTTTCAGAAGCAGAGTTGAACTAGATATGGTCCGTGTGTGTAGGAAACACAGTTCTTTTGTTCTGAGCACTCTCACGTTTCCCGCCTTATTCGAGACTCTAGAAAGCAAGAGCGTGCTTCTTGCTCTAAAGCCGAGTGTGTTTCATGGATGAGAAGTGTGCTGTGTGTTTCCCTTCAGAAACGGAGTTAAATGCCAGGCTCTGTGTCACCCTACAAGCGAGACTTCGTTTCAGGTAAACGCAGTCACTTTTCAGCTCAAACGAAGCTATATTGTACACGAAGCTCACACGTTTCTCGCTCTTAACTGAAACGCATTGGATGTTAGAGGGCCTGTGGTTTGTATCAGTTTCAGAAGCAGAGTTGAACTAGATATGGTCCGTGTGTGTAGGAAACACAGTTCTTTTGTTCTGAACACTCTCACGTTTCCCGCCTTATTAGAGACTCTAGAAAGCAAGAGCGTGCTTCTTGCTCTAAAGCAGAGTGTGTTTCATGGATGAGAAGTGTGCTGTGTGTTTCCCTTCAGAAACGGAGTTAAATGCCAGGCCCTGTGTCTTCCTACAAGCGAGACTTCGTTTCAGGTAAACGCAGTCACTTTTCAGCTCAAACAAAGCTATATTGTACACGAAGCTCACACGTTTCTCGCTCTTAACTGAAACGCATTGGATGTTAGAGGGCCTGTGGTTTGTATCAGTTTCAGAAGCAGAGTTGAACTAGATATGGTCCGTGTGTGTAGGAAACACAGTTCTTTTGTTCTGAGCACTCTCACGTTTCCCGCCTTATTAGAGACTCTAGAAAGCAAGAGCGTGCTTCTTGCCCTAAAGCCGAGTGTGTTTCATGGATGAGAAGTGTGCTGTGTGTTTCCCTTCAGAAACGGAGTTAAATGCCAGGCTCTGTGTCTTCCTACAAGCGAGACTTCGTTTCAGGTAAACGCAGTCACTTTTCAGCTCAAACGAAGCTATATTGTACACGAAGCTCACACGTTTCTCGCTCTTAACTGAAACGCATTGGATGTTAGAGGGCCTGTGGTTTGTATCAGTTTCAGAAGCAGAGTTGAACTAGATATGGTCCGTGTGTGTAGGAAACACAGTTCTTTTGTTCTGAACACTCTCACGTTTCCCGCCTTATTAGAGACTCTAGAAAGCAAGAGCGTGCTTCTTGCTCTAAAGCAGAGTGTGTTTCATGGATGAGAAGTGTGCTGTGTGTTTCCCTTCAGAAACGGAGTTAAATGCCAGGCCCTGTGTCTTCCTACAAGCGAGACTTCGTTTCAGGTAAACGCAGTCACTTTTCAGCTCAAACAAAGCTATATTGTACACGAAGCTCACACGTTTCTCGCTCTTAACTGAAATGCATTGGATGTTAGAGGGCCTGTGGTTTGTATCAGTTTCAGAAGCAGAGTTGAACTAGATATGGTCCGTGTGTGTAGGAAACACAGTTCTTTTGTTCTGAGCACTCTCACGTTTCCCGCCTTATTAGAGACTCTAGAAAGCAAGAGCGTGCTTCTTGCTCTAAAGCCGAGTGTGTTTCATGGATGAGAAGTGTGCTGTGTGTTTCCCTTCAGAAACGGAGTTAAATGCCAGGCTCTGTGTCTTCCTACAAGCGAGACTTCGTTTCAGGTAAACGCAGTCACTTTTCAGCTCAAACGAAGCTATATTGTACACGAAGCTCACACGTTTCTCGCTCTTAACTGAAACGCATTGGATGTTAGAGGGCCTGTGGTTTGTATCAGTTTCAGAAGCAGAGTTGAACTAGATATGGTCCGTGTGTGTAGGAAACACAGTTCTTTTGTTCTGAGCACTCTCACGTTTCCCGCCTTATTAGAGACTCTAGAAAGCAAGAGCGTGCTTCTTGCTCTAAAGCCGAGTGTGTTTCATGGATGAGAAGTGTGCTGTGTGTTTCCCTTCAGAAACGGAGTTGAATGCCAGGCCCTGTGTCTTCCTACAAGCGAGACTTCGTTTCAGGTAAACGCAGTCACTTTTCAGCTCAAACGAAGCTATATTGTACACGAAGCTCACACGTTTCTCGCTCTTAACTGAAACGCATTGGATGTTAGAGGGCCTGTGGTTTGTATCAGTTTCAGAAGCAGAGTTGAACTAGATATGGTCCGTGTGTGTAGGAAACACAGTTCTTTTGTTCTGAGCACTCTCACGTTTCCCGCCTTATTCGAGACTCTAGAAAGCAAGAGCGTGCTTCTTGCTCTAAAGCAGAGTGTGTTTCATGGATGAGAAGTGTGCTGTGTGTTTCCCTTCAGAAACGGAGTTAAATGCCAGGCTCTGTGTCTTCCTACAAGCGAGACTTCGTTTCAGGTAAACGCAGTCACTTTTCAGCTCAAACGAAGCTATATTGTACACGAAGCTCACACGTTTCTCGCTCTTAACTGAAACGCATTGGATGTTAGAGGGCCTGTGGTTTGTATCAGTTTCAGAAGCAGAGTTGAACTAGATATGGTCCGTGTGTGTAGGAAACACAGTTCTTTTGTTCTGAGCACTCTCACGTTTCCCGCCTTATTCGAGACTCTAGAAAGCAAGAGCGTGCTTCTTGCTCTAAAGCAGAGTGTGTTTCATGGATGAGAAGTGTGCTGTGTGTTTCCCTTCAGAAACGGAGTTAAATGCCAGGCTCTGTGTCTTCCTACAAGCGAGACTTCGTTTCAGGTAAACGCAGTCACTTTTCAGTTCAAACGAAGCTATATTGTACACGAAGCTCACACGTTTCTCGCTCTTAACTGAAACGCATTGGATGTTAGAGGGCCTGTGGTTTGTATCAGTTTCAGAAGCAGAGTTGAACTAGATATGGTCCGTGTGTGTAGGAAACACAGTTCTTTTGTTCTGAGCACTCTCACGTTTCCCGCCTTATTAGAGACTCTAGAAAGCAAGAGCGTGCTTCTTGCTCTAAAGCAGAGTGTGTTTCATGGATGAGAAGTGTGCTGTGTGTTTCCCTTCAGAAACGGAGTTAAATGCCAGGCTCTGTGTCTTCCTACAAGCGAGACTTCGTTTCAGGTAAACGCAGTCACTTTTCAGCTCAAACGAAGCTATATTGTACAGGAAGCTCACACGTTTCTCGCTCTTAACTGAAACGCATTGGATGTTAGAGGGCCTGTGGTTTGTATCAGTTTCAGAAGCAGAGTTGAACTAGATATGGTCCGTGTGTGTAGGAAACACAGTTCTTTTGTTCTGAGCACTCTCACGTTTCCCGCCTTATTCGAGACTCTAGAAAGCAAGAGCGTGCTTCTTGCTCTAAAGCAGAGTGTGTTTCATGGATGAGAAGTGTGCTGTGTGTTTCCCTTCAGAAACGGAGTTAAATGCCAGGCTCTGTGTCTTCCTACAAGCGAGACTTCGTTTCAGGTAAACGCAGTCACTTTTCAGCTCAAACGAAGCTATATTGTACACGAAGCTCACACGTTTCTCGCTCTTAACTGAAACGCATTGGATGTTAGAGGGCCTGTGGTTTGTATCAGTTTCAGAAGCAGAGTTGAACTAGATATGGTCCGTGTGTGTAGGAAACACAGTTCTTTTGTTCTGAGCACTCTCACGTTTCCCGCCTTATTCGAGACTCTAGAAAGCAAGAGCGTGCTTCTTGCTCTAAAGCAGAGTGTGTTTCATGGATGAGAAGTGTGCTGTGTGTTTCCCTTCAGAAACGGAGTTAAATGCCAGGCTCTGTGTCTTCCTACAAGCGAGACTTCGTTTCAGGTAAACGCAGTCACTTTTCAGCTCAAACGAAGCTATATTGTACACGAAGTTCACACGTTTCTCGCTCTTAACTGAAACGCATTGGATGTTAGAGGGCCTGTGGTTTGTATCAGTTTCAGAAGCAGAGTTGAACTAGATATGGTCCGTGTGTAGGAAACACAGTTCTTTTGTTCTGAGCACTCTCACGTTTCCCGCCTTATTCGAGACTCTAGAAAGCAAGAGCGTGCTTCTTGCTCTAAAGCAGAGTGTGTTTCATGGATGAGAAGTGTGCTGTGTGTTTCCCTTCAGAAACGGAGTTAAATGCCAGGCTCTGTGTTTTCCTACAAGCGAGACTTCGTTTCAGGTAAACGCAGTCACTTTTCAGCTCAAACGAAGCTATATTGTACACGAAGCTCACACGTTTCTCGCTCTTAACTGAAACGCATTGGATGTTAGAGGGCCTGTGGTTTGTATCAGTTTCAGAAGCAGAGTTGAACTAGATATGGTCCGTGTGTGTAGGAAACACAGTTCTTTTGTTCTGAGCACTCTTACGTTTCCCGCCTTATTCGAGACTCTAGAAAGCAAGAGCGTGCTTCTTGCTCTAAAGCAGAGTGTGTTTCATGGATGAGAAGTGTGCTGTGTGTTTCCCTTCAGAAACGGAGTTAAATGCCAGGCTCTGTGTCTTCCTACAAGCGAGACTTCGTTTCAGGTAAACGCAGTCACTTTTCAGCTCAAACGAAGCTATATTGTACACGAAGCTCACACGTTTCTCGCTCTTAACTGAAACGCATTGGATGTTAGAGGGCCTGTGCTTTGTATCAGTTTCAGAAGCAGAGTTGAACTAGATATGGTCCGTGTGTGTAGGAAACACAGTTCTTTTGTTCTGAGCACTCTCACGTTTCCCGCCTTATTCGAGACTCTAGAAAGCAAGAGCGTGCTTCTTGCTCTAAAGCAGAGTGTGTTTCATGGATGAGAAGTGTGCTGTGTGTTTCCCTTCAGAAACGGAGTTAAATGCCAGGCTCTGTGTCTTCCTACAAGCGAGACTTCGTTTCAGGTAAACGCAGTCACTTTTCAGCTCAAACGAAGCTATATTGTACACGAAGCTCACACGTTTCTCGCTCTTAACTGAAACGCATTGGATGTTAGAGGGCCTGTGGTTTGTATCAGTTTCAGAAGCAGAGTTGAACTAGATATGGTCCGTGTGTGTAGGAAACACAGTTCTTTTGTTCTGAGCACTCTCACGTTTCCCGCCTTATTAGAGACTCTAGAAAGCAAGAGCGTGCTTCTTGCTCTAAAGCAGAGTGTGTTTCATGGATGAGAAGTGTGCTGTGTGTTTCCCTTCAGAAACGGAGTTAAATGCCAGGCCCTGTGTCTTCCTACAAGCGAGACTTCGTTTCAGGTAAACGCAGTCACTTTTCAGCTCAAACGAAGCTATATTGTACACGAAGCTCACACGTTTCTCGCTCTTAACTGAAACGCATTGGATGTTAGAGGGCCTGTGGTTTGTATCAGTTTCAGAAGCAGAGTTGAACTAGATATGGTCCGTGTGTGTAGGAAACACAGTTCTTTTGTTCTGAGCACTCTCACGTTTCCCGCCTTATTCGAGACTCTAGAAAGCAAGAGCGTGCTTCTTGCTCTAAAGCAGAGTGTGTTTCATGGATGAGAAGTGTGCTGTGTGTTTCCCTTCAGAAACGGAGTTAAATGCCAGGCTCTGTGTCTTCCTACAAGCGAGACTTCGTTTCAGGTAAACGCAGTCACTTTTCAGCTCAAACGAAGCTATATTGTACAAGAAGCTCACACGTTTCTCGCTCTTAACTGAAACGCATTGGATGTTAGAGGGCCTGTGCTTTGTATCAGTTTCAGAAGCAGAGTTGAACTAGATATGGTCCGTGTGTGTAGGAAACACAGTTCTTTTGTTCTGAGCACTCTCACGTTTCCCGCCTTATTAGAGACTCTAGAAAGCAAGAGCGTGCTTCTTGCTCTAAAGCAGAGTGTGTTTCATGGATGAGAAGTGTGCTGTGTGTTTCCCTTCAGAAACAGAGTTAAATGCCAGGCTCTGTGTCTTCCTACAAGCGAGACTTCGTTTCAGGTAAACGCAGTCACTTTTCAGCTCAAACGAAGCTATATTGTACACGAAGCTCACACGTTTCTCGCTCTTAACTGAAACGCATTGGATGTTAGAGGGCCTGTGCTTTGTATCAGTTTCAGAAGCAGAGTTGAACTAGATATGGTCCGTGTGTGTAGGAAACACAGTTCTTTTGTTCTGAGCACTCTCACGTTTCCCGCCTTATTAGAGACTCTAGAAAGCAAGAGCGTGCTTCTTGCTCTAAAGCAGAGTGTGTTTCATGGATGAGAAGTGTGCTGTGTGTTTCCCTTCAGAAACGGAGTTAAATGCCAGGCCCTGTGTCTTCCTACAAGCGAGACTTCGTTTCAGGTAAACGCAGTCACTTTTCAGCTCAAACGAAGCTATATTGTACACGAAGCTCACACGTTTCTCGCTCTTAACTGAAACGCATTGGATGTTAGAGGGCCTGTGGTTTGTATCAGTTTCAGAAGCAGAGTTGAACTAGATATGGTCCGTGTGTGTAGGAAACACAGTTCTTTTGTTCTGAGCACTCTCACGTTTCCCGCCTTATTAGAGACTCTAGAAAGCAAGAGCGTGCTTCTTGCTCTAAAGCAGAGTGTGTTTCATGGATGAGAAGTGTGCTGTGTGTTTCCCTTCAGAAACGGAGTTAAATGCCAGGCTCTGTGTCTTCCTACAAGCGAGACTTCGTTTCAGGTAAACGCAGTCACTTTTCAGCTCAAATGAAGCTATATTGTACAAGAAGCTCACACGTTTCTCGCTCTTAACTGAAACGCATTGGATGTTAGAGGGCCTGTGCTTTGTATCAGTTTCAGAAGCAGAGTTGAACTAGATATGGTCCGTGTGTGTAGGAAACACAGTTCTTTTGTTCTGAGCACTCTCACGTTTCCCGCCTTATTAGAGACTCTAGAAAGCAAGAGCGTGCTTCTTGCTCTAAAGCAGAGTGTGTTTCATGGATGAGAAGTGTGCTGTGTGTTTCCCTTCAGAAACGGAGTTAAATGCCAGGCTCTGTGTCTTCCTACAAGCGAGACTTCGTTTCAGGTAAACGCAGTCACTTTTCAGCTCAAACGAAGCTATATTGTACACGAAGCTCACACGTTTCTCGCTCTTAACTGAAACGCATTGGATGTTAGAGGGCCTGTGGTTTGTATCAGTTTCAGAAGCAGAGTTGAACTAGATATGGTCCGTGTGTGTAGGAAACACAGTTCTTTTGTTCTGAGCACTCTCACGTTTCCCGCCTTATTCGAGACTCTAGAAAGCAAGAGCGTGCTTCTTGCTCTAAAGCAGAGTGTGTTTCATGGATGAGAAGTGTGCTGTGTGTTTCCCTTCAGAAACGGAGTGAAATGCCAGGCTCTGTGTCTTCCTACAAGCGAGACTTCGTTTCAGGTAAACGCAGTCACTTTTCAGCTCAAACGAAGCTATATTGTACACGAAGCTCACACGTTTCTCGCTCTTAACTGAAACGCATTGGATGTTAGAGGGCCTGTGGTTTGTATCAGTTTCAGAAGCAGAGTTGAACTAGATATGGTCCGTGTGTGTAGGAAACACAGTTCTTTTGTTCTGAGCACTCTCACGTTTCCCGCCTTATTAGAGACTCTAGAAAGCAAGAGCGTGCTTCTTGCTCTAAAGCAGAGTGTGTTTCATGGATGAGAAGTGTGCTGTGTGTTTCCCTTCAGAAACGGAGTTAAATGCCAGGCTCTGTGTCTTCCTACAAGCGAGACTTCGTTTCAGGTAAACGCAGTCACTTTTCAGCTCAAACGAAGCTATATTGTACACGAAGCTCACACGTTTCTCGCTCTTAACTGAAACGCATTGGATGTTAGAGGGCCTGTGCTTTGTATCAGTTTCAGAAGCAGAGTTGAACTAGATATGGTCCGTGTGTGTAGGAAACACAGTTCTTTTGTTCTGAGCACTCTCACGTTTCCCGCCTTATTAGAGACTCTAGAAAGCAAGAGCGTGCTTCTTGCTCTAAAGCAGAGTGTGTTTCATGGATGAGAAGTGTGCTGTGTGTTTCCCTTCAGAAACGGAGTTAAATGCCAGGCTCTGTGTCTTCCTACAAGCGAGACTTCGTTTCAGGTAAACGCAGTCACTTTTCAGCTCAAACGAAGCTATATTGTACACGAAGCTCACACGTTTCTCGCTCTTAACTGAAACGCATTGGATGTTAGAGGGCCTGTGGTTTGTATCAGTTTCAGAAGCAGAGTTGAACTAGATATGGTCCGTGTGTGTAGGAAACACAGTTCTTTTGTTCTGAGCACTCTCACGTTTCCCGCCTTATTAGAGACTCTAGAAAGCAAGAGCGTGCTTCTTGCTCTAAAGCAGAGTGTGTTTCATGGATGAGAAGTGTGCTGTGTGTTTCCCTTCAGAAACGGAGTTAAATGCCAGGCTCTGTGTCTTCCTACAAGCGAGACTTCGTTTCAGGTAAACGCAGTCACTTTTCAGCTCAAACGAAGCTATATTGTACACGAAGCTCACACGTTTCTCGCTCTTAACTGAAACGCATTGGATGTTAGAGGGCCTGTGGTTTGTATCAGTTTCAGAAGCAGAGTTGAACTAGATATGGTCCATGTGTGTAGGAAACACAGTTCTTTTGTTCTGAGCACTCTCACGTTTCCCGCCTTATTCGAGACTCTAGAAAGCAAGAGCGTGCTTCTTGCTCTAAAGCAGAGTGTGTTTCATGGATGAGAAGTGTGCTGTGTGTTTCCCTTCAGAAACGGAGTTAAATGCCAGGCTCTGTGTCTTCCTACAAGCGAGACTTCGTTTCAGGTAAACGCAGTCACTTTTCAGCTCAAACGAAGCTATATTGTACACGAAGCTCACACGTTTCTCGCTCTTAACTGAAACGCATTGGATGTTAGAGGGCCTGTGGTTTGTATCAGTTTCAGAAGCAGAGTTGAACTAGATATGGTCCGTGTGTGTAGGAAACACAGTTCTTTTGTTCTGAGCACTCTCAAGTTTCCCGCCTTATTAGAGACTCTAGAAAGCAAGAGCGTGCTTCTTGCTCTAAAGCAGAGTGTGTTTCATGGATGAGAAGTGTGCTGTGTGTTTCCCTTCAGAAACGGAGTTAAATGCCAGGCTCTGTGTCTTCCTACAAGCGAGACTTCGTTTCAGGTAAACGCAGTCACTTTTCAGCTCAAACGAAGCTATATTGTACACGAAGCTCACACGTTTCTCGCTCTTAACTGAAACGCATTGGATGTTAGAGGGCCTGTGCTTTGTATCAGTTTCAGAAGCAGAGTTGAACTAGATATGGTCCGTGTGTGTAGGAAACACAGTTCTTTTGTTCTGAGCACTCTCACGTTTCCCGCCTTATTCGAGACTGTAGAAAGCAAGAGCGTGCTTCTTGCTCTAAAGCAGAGTGTGTTTCATGGATGAGAAGTGTGCTGTGTGTTTCCCTTCAGAAACGGAGTTAAATGCCAGGCTCTGTGTCTTCCTACAAGCGAGACTTCGTTTCAGGTAAACGCAGTCACTTTTCAGCTCAAACGAAGCTATATTGTACACGAAGCTCACACGTTTCTCGCTCTTAACTGAAACGCATTGGATGTTAGAGGGCCTGTGGTTTGTATCAGTTTCAGAAGCAGAGTTGAACTAGATATGGTCCGTGTGTGTAGGAAACACAGTTCTTTTGTTCTGAGCACTCTCAAGTTTCCCGCCTTATTAGAGACTCTAGAAAGCAAGAGCGTGCTTCTTGCTCTAAAGCAGAGTGTGTTTCATGGATGAGAAGTGTGCTGTGTGTTTCCCTTCAGAAACGGAGTTAAATGCCAGGCTCTGTGTCTTCCTACAAGCGAGACTTCGTTTCAGGTAAACGCAGTCACTTTTCAGCTCAAACGAAGCTATATTGTACACGAAGCTCACACGTTTCTCGCTCTTAACTGAAACGCATTGGATGTTAGAGGGCCTGTGGTTTGTATCAGTTTCAGAAGCAGAGTTGAACTAGATATGGTCCGTGTGTGTAGGAAACACAGTTCTTTTGTTCTGAGCACTCTCACGTTTCCCGCCTTATTCGAGACTCTAGAAAGCAAGAGCGTGCTTCTTGCTCTAAAGCAGAGTGTGTTTCATGGATGAGAAGTGTGCTGTGTGTTTCCCTTCAGAAACGGAGTTAAATGCCAGGCTCTGTGTCTTCCTACAAGCGAGACTTCGTTTCAGGTAAACGCAGTCACTTTTCAGCTCAAACGAAGCTATATTGTACACGAAGCTCACACGTTTCTCGCTCTTAACTGAAACGCATTGGATGTTAGAGGGCCTGTGGTTTGTATCAGTTTCAGAAGCAGAGTTGAACTAGATATGGTCCGTGTGTGTAGGAAACACAGTTCTTTTGTTCTGAGCACTCTCACGTTTCCCGCCTTATTAGAGACTCTAGAAAGCAAGAGCGTGCTTCTTGCTCTAAAGCAGAGTGTGTTTCATGGATGAGAAGTGTGCTGTGTGTTTCCCTTCAGAAACGGAGTTAAATGCCAGGCTCTGTGTCTTCCTACAAGCGAGACTTCGTTTCAGGTAAACGCAGTCACTTTTCAGCTCAAACGAAGCTATATTGTACACGAAGCTCACACGTTTCTCGCTCTTAACTGAAACGCATTGGATGTTAGAGGGCCTGTGGTTTGTATCAGTTTCAGAAGCAGAGTTGAACTAGATATGGTCCGTGTGTGTAGGAAACACAGTTCTTTTGTTCTGAGCACTCTCACGTTTCCCGCCTTATTCGAGACTCTAGAAAGCAAGAGCGTGCTTCTTGCTCTAAAGCAGAGTGTGTTTCATGGATGAGAAGTGTGCTGTGTGTTTCCCTTCAGAAACGGAGTTAAATGCCAGGCCCTGTGTCTTCCTACAAGCGAGACTTCGTTTCAGGTAAACGCAGTCACTTTTCAGCTCAAACGAAGCTATATTGTACACGAAGCTCACACGTTTCTCGCTCTTAACTGAAACGCATTGGATGTTAGAGGGCCTGTGGTTTGTATCAGTTTCAGAAGCAGAGTTGAACTAGATATGGTCCGTGTGTGTAGGAAACACAGTTCTTTTGTTCTGAGCACTCTCACGTTTCCCGCCTTATTAGAGACTCTAGAAAGCAAGAGCGTGCTTCTTGCTCTAAAGCAGAGTGTGTTTCATGGATGAGAAGTGTGCTGTGTGTTTCCCTTCAGAAACGGAGTTAAATGCCAGGCTCTGTGTCTTCCTACAAGCGAGACTTCGTTTCAGGTAAACGCAGTCACTTTTCAGCTCAAACGAAGCTATATTGTACACGAAGCTCACACGTTTCTCGCTCTTAACTGAAACGCATTGGATGTTAGAGGGCCTGTGGTTTGTATCAGTTTCAGAAGCAGAGTTGAACTAGATATGGTCCGTGTGTGTAGGAAACACAGTTCTTTTGTTCTGAGCACTCTCACGTTTCCCGCCTTATTAGAGACTCTAGAAAGCAAGAGCGTGCTTCTTGCTCTAAAGCAGAGTGTGTTTCATGGATGAGAAGTGTGCTGTGTGTTTCCCTTCAGAAACGGAGTTAAATGCCAGGCCCTGTGTCTTCCTACAAGCGAGACTTCGTTTCAGGTAAACGCAGTCACTTTTCAGCTCAAACGAAGCTATATTGTACACGAAGCTCACACGTTTCTCGCTCTTAACTGAAACGCATTGGATGTTAGAGGGCCTGTGGTTTGTATCAGTTTCAGAAGCAGAGTTGAACTAGATATGGTCCGTGTGTGTAGGAAACACAGTTCTTTTGTTCTGAGCACTCTCACGTTTCCCGCCATATTAGAGACTCTAGAAAGCAAGAGCGTGCTTCTTGCTCTAAAGCAGAGTGTGTTTCATGGATGAGAAGTGTGCTGTGTGTTTCCCTTCAGAAACGGAGTTAAATGCCAGGCTCTGTGTCTTCCTACAAGCGAGACTTCGTTTCAGGTAAACGCAGTCACTTTTCAGCTCAAACGAAGCTATATTGTACACGAAGCTCACACGTTTCTCGCTCTTAACTGAAACGCATTGGATGTTAGAGGGCCTGTGGTTTGTATCAGTTTCAGAAGCAGAGTTGAACTAGATATGGTCCGTGTGTGTAGGAAACACTGTTCTTTTGTTCTGAGCACTCTCACGTTTCCCGCCTTATTCGAGACTCTAGAAAGCAAGAGCGTGCTTCTTGCTCTAAAGCAGAGTATGTTTCATGGATGAGAAGTGTGCTGTGTGTTTCCCTTCAGAAACGGAGTTAAATGCCAGGCTCTGTGTCTTCCTACAAGCGAGACTTCGTTTCAGGTAAACGCAGTCACTTTTCAGCTCAAACGAAGCTATATTGTACACGAAGCTCACACGTTTCTCGCTCTTAACTGAAACGCATTGGATGTTAGAGGGCCTGTGGTTTGTATCAGTTTCAGAAGCAGAGTTGAACTAGATATGGTCCGTGTGTGTAGGAAACACAGTTCTTTTGTTCTGAGCACTCTCACGTTTCCCGCCTTATTCGAGACTCTAGAAAGCAAGAGGGTGCTTCTTGCTCTAAAGCAGAGTGTGTTTCATGGATGAGAAGTGTGCTGTGTGTTTCCCTTCAGAAACGGAGTTAAATGCCAGGCTCTGTGTCTTCCTACAAGCGAGACTTCGTTTCAGGTAAACGCAGTCACTTTTCAGCTCAAACGAAGCTATATTGTACACGAAGCTCACACGTTTCTCGCTCTTAACTGAAACGCATTGGATGTTAGAGGGCCTGTGGTTTGTATCAGTTTCAGAAGCAGAGTTGAACTAGATATGGTCCGTGTGTGTAGGAAACACAGTTCTTTTGTTCTGAGCACTCTCACGTTTCCCGCCTTATTCGAGACTCTAGAAAGCAAGAGCGTGCTTCTTGCTCTAAAGCAGAGTGTGTTTCATGGATGAGAAGTGTGCTGTGTGTTTCCCTTCAGAAACGGAGTTAAATGCCAGGCTCTGTGTCTTCCTACAAGCGAGACTTCGTTTCAGGTAAACGCAGTCACTTTTCAGCTCAAACGAAGCTATATTGTACACGAAGCTCACACGTTTCTCGCTCTTAACTGAAACGCATTGGATGTTAGAGGGCCTGTGGTTTGTATCAGTTTCAGAAGCAGAGTTGAACTAGATATGGTCCGTGTGTGTAGGAAACACAGTTCTTTTGTTCTGAGCACTCTCACGTTTCCCGCCTTATTCGAGACTGTAGAAAGCAAGAGCGTGCTTCTTGCTCTAAAGCAGAGTGTGTTTCATGGATGAGAAGTGTGCTGTGTGTTTCCCTTCAGAAACGGAGTTAAATGCCAGGCTCTGTGTCTTCCTACAAGCGAGACTTCGTTTCAGGTAAACGCAGTCACTTTTCAGCTCAAACGAAGCTATATTGTACACGAAGCTCACACGTTTCTCGCTCTTAACTGAAACGCATTGGATGTTAGAGGGCCTGTGGTTTGTATCAGTTTCAGAAGCAGAGTTTTACTAGATATGGTCCGTGTGTGTAGGAAACACAGTTCTTTTGTTCTGAGCACTCTCACGTTTCCCGCCTTATTCGAGACTCTAGAAAGCAAGAGCGTGCTTCTTGCTCTAAAGCAGAGTGTGTTTCATGGATGAGAAGTGTGCTGTGTGTTTCCCTTCAGAAACGGAGTTAAATGCCAGGCTCTGTGTCTTCCTACAAGCGAGACTTCGTTTCAGGTAAACGCAGTCACTTTTCAGCTCAAACGAAGCTATATTGTACACGAAGCTCACACGTTTCTCGCTCTTAACTGAAACGCATTGGATGTTAGAGGGCCTGTGGTTTGTATCAGTTTCAGAAGCAGAGTTGAACTAGATATGGTCCGTGTGTGTAGGAAACACAGTTCTTTTGTTCTGAGCACTCTCACGTTTCCCGCCTTATTCGAGACTCTAGAAAGCAAGAGCGTGCTTCTTGCTCTAAAGCAGAGTGTGTTTCATGGATGAGAAGTGTGCTGTGTGTTTCCCTTCAGAAACGGAGTTAAATGCCAGGCTCTGTGTCTTCCTACAAGCGAGACTTCGTTTCAGGTAAACGCAGTCACTTTTCAGCTCAAACGAAGCTATATTGTACACGAAGCTCACACGTTTCTCGCTCTTAACTGAAACGCATTGGATGTTAGAGGGCCTGTGGTTTGTATCAGTTTCAGAAGCAGAGTTGAACTAGATATGGTCCGTGTGTGTAGGAAACACAGTTCTTTTGTTCTGAGCACTCTCACGTTTCCCGCCTTATTCGAGACTCTAGAAAGCAAGAGCGTGCTTCTTGCTCTAAAGCAGAGTGTGTTTCATGGATGAGAAGTGTGCTGTGTGTTTCCCTTCAGAAACGGAGTTAAATGCCAGGCTCTGTGTCTTCCTACAAGCGAGACTTCGTTTCAGGTAAACGCAGTCACTTTTCAGCTCAAACGAAGCTATATTGTACACGAAGCTCACACGTTTCTCGCTCTTAACTGAAACGCATTGGATGTTAGAGGGCCTGTGGTTTGTATCAGTTTCAGAAGCAGAGTTGAACTAGATATGGTCCGTGTGTGTAGGAAACACAGTTCTTTTGTTCTGAGCACTCTCACGTTTCCCGCCTTATTCGAGACTCTAGAAAGCAAGAGCGTGCTTCTTGCTCTAAAGCAGAGTGTGTTTCATGGATGAGAAGTGTGCTGTGTGTTTCCCTTCAGAAACGGAGTTAAATGCCAGGCTCTGTGTCTTCCTACAAGCGAGACTTCGTTTCAGGTAAACGCAGTCACTTTTCAGCTCAAACGAAGCTATATTGTACACGAAGCTCACACGTTTCTCGCTCTTAACTGAAACGCATTGGATGTTAGAGGGCCTGTGGTTTGTATCAGTTTCAGAAGCAGAGTTGAACTAGATATGGTCCGTGTGTGTAGGAAACACAGTTCTTTTGTTCTGAGCACTCTCACGTTTCCCGCCTTATTCGAGACTCTAGAAAGCAAGAGCGTGCTTCTTGCTCTAAAGCAGAGTGTGTTTCATGGATGAGAAGTGTGCTGTGTGTTTCCCTTCAGAAACGGAGTTAAATGCCAGGCTCTGTGTCTTCCTACAAGCGAGACTTCGTTTCAGGTAAACGCAGTCACTTTTCAGCTCAAACGAAGCTATATTGTACACGAAGCTCACACGTTTCTCGCTCTTAACTGAAACGCATTGGATGTTAGAGGGCCTGTGGTTTGTATCAGTTTCAGAAGCAGAGTTGAACTAGATATGGTCCGTGTGTGTAGGAAACACAGTTCTTTTGTTCTGAGCACTCTCACGTTTCCCGCCTTATTAGAGACTCTAGAAAGCAAGAGCGTGCTTCTTGCTCTAAAGCAGAGTGTGTTTCATGGATGAGAAGTGTGCTGTGTGTTTCCCTTCAGAAACGGAGTTAAATGCCAGGCTCTGTGTCTTCCTACAAGCGAGACTTCGTTTCAGGTAAACGCAGTCACTTTTCAGCTCAAAGGAAGCTATATTGTACACGAAGCTCACACGTTTCTCGCTCTTAACTGAAACGCATTGGATGTTAGAGGGCCTGTGGTTTGTATCAGTTTCAGAAGCAGAGTTGAACTAGATATGGTCCGTGTGTGTAGGAAACACAGTTCTTTTGTTCTGAGCACTCTCACGTTTCCCGCCTTATTAGAGACTCTAGAAAGCAAGAGCGTGCTTCTTGCTCTAAAGCAGAGTGTGTTTCATGGATGAGAAGTGTGCTGTGTGTTTCCCTTCAGAAACGGAGTTAAATGCCAGGCTCTGTGTCTTCCTACAAGCGAGACTTCGTTTCAGGTAAACGCAGTCACTTTTCAGCTCAAACGAAGCTATATTGTACACGAAGCTCACACGTTTCTCGCTCTTAACTGAAACGCATTGGATGTTAGAGGGCCTGTGCTTTGTATCAGTTTCAGAAGCAGAGTTGAACTAGATATGGTCCGTGTGTGTAGGAAACACAGTTCTTTTGTTCTGAGCACTCTCACGTTTCCCGCCTTATTAGAGACTCTAGAAAGCAAGAGCGTGCTTCTTGCTCTAAAGCAGAGTGTGTTTCATGGATGAGAAGTGTGCTGTGTGTTTCCCTTCAGAAAAGGAGTTAAATGCCAGGCTCTGTGTCTTCCTACAAGCGAGACTTCGTTTCAGGTAAACGCAGTCACTTTTCAGCTCAAACGAAGCTATATTGTACACGAAGCTCACACGTTTCTCGCTCTTAACTGAAACGCATTGGATGAAAGAGGGCCTGTGGTTTGTATCAGTTTCAGAAGCAGAGTTGAACTAGATATGGTCCGTGTGTGTAGGAAACACAGTTCTTTTGTTCTGAGCACTCTCACGTTTCCCGCCTTATTAGAGACTCTAGAAAGCAAGAGCGTGCTTCTTGCTCTAAAGCAGAGTGTGTTTCATGGATGAGAAGTGTGCTGTGTGTTTCCCTTCAGAAACGGAGTTAAATGCCAGGCTCTGTGTCTTCCTACAAGCGAGACTTCGTTTCAGGTAAACGCAGTCACTTTTCAGCTCAAACGAAGCTATATTGTACACGAAGCTCACACGTTTCTCGCTCTTAACTGAAACGCATTGGATGTTAGAGGGCCTGTGGTTTGTATCAGTTTCAGAAGCAGAGTTGAACTAGATATGGTCCGTGTGTGTAGGAAACACAGTTCTTTTGTTCTGAGCACTCTCACGTTTCCCGCCTTATTAGAGACTCTAGAAAGCAAGAGCGTGCTTCTTGCTCTAAAGCAGAGTGTGTTTCATGGATGAGAAGTGTGCTGTGTGTTTCCCTTCAGAAACGGAGTTAAATGCCAGGCTCTGTGTCTTCCTACAAGCGAGACTTCGTTTCAGGTAAACGCAGTCACTTTTCAGCTCAAACGAAGCTATATTGTACACGAAGCTCACACGTTTCTCGCTCTTAACTGAAACGCATTGGATGTTAGAGGGCCTGTGGTTTGTATCAGTTTCAGAAGCAGAGTTGAACTAGATATGGTCCGTGTGTGTAGGAAACACAGTTCTTTTGTTCTGAGCACTCTCACGTTTCCCACCTTATTAGAGACTCTAGAAAGCAAGAGCGTGCTTCTTGCTCTAAAGCAGAGTGTGTTTCATGAATGAGAAGTGTGCTGTGTGTTTCCCTTCAGAAACGGAGTTAAATGCCAGGCTCTGTGTCTTCCTACAAGCGAGACTTCGTTTCAGGTAAACGCAGTCACTTTTCAGCTCAAACGAAGCTATATTGTACACGAAGCTCACACGTTTCTCGCTCTTAACTGAAACGCATTGGATGTTAGAGGGCCTGTGGTTTGTATCAGTTTCAGAAGCAGAGTTGAACTAGATATGGTCCGTGTGTGTAGGAAACACAGTTCTTTTGTTCTGAGCACTCTCACGTTTCCCGCCTTATTAGAGACTCTAGAAAGCAAGAGCGTGCTTCTTGCTCTAAAGCAGAGTGTGTTTCATGGATGAGAAGTGTGCTGTGTGTTTCCCTTCAGAAACGGAGTTAAATGCCAGGCTCTGTGTCTTCCTACAAGCGAGACTTCGTTTCAGGTAAACGCAGTCACTTTTCAGCTCAAACGAAGCTATATTGTACACGAAGCTCACACGTTTCTCGCTCTTAACTGAAACGCATTGGATGTTAGAGGGCCTGTGGTTTGTATCAGTTTCAGAAGCAGAGTTGAACTAGATATGGTCCGTGTGTGTAGGAAACACAGTTCTTTTATTCTGAGCACTCTCACGTTTCCCGCCTTATTAGAGACTCTAGAAAGCAAGAGCGTGCTTCTTGCTCTAGGGCAGAGTGTGTTTCATGGATGAGAAGTGTGCTGTGTGTTTCCCTTCAGAAACGGAGTTAAATGCCAGGCTCTGTGTCTTCCTACAAGCGAGACTTCGTTTCAGGTAAACGCAGTCACTTTTCAGCTCAAACGAAGCTATATTGTACACGAAGCTCACACGTTTCTCGCTCTTAACTGAAACGCATTGGATGAAAGAGGGCCTGTGGTTTGTATCAGTTTCAGAAGCAGAGTTGAACTAGATATGGTCCGTGTGTGTAGGAAACACAGTTCTTTTGTTCTGAGCACTCTCACGTTTCCCGCCTTATTCGAGACTCTAGAAAGCAAGAGCGTGCTTCTTGCTCTAAAGCAGAGTGTGTTTCATGGATGAGAAGTGTGCTGTGTGTTTCCCTTCAGAAACGGAGTTAAATGCCAGGCTCTGTGTCTTCCTACAAGCGAGACTTCGTTTCAGGTAAACGCAGTCACTTTTCAGCTCAAACGAAGCTATATTGTACACGAAGCTCACACGTTTCTCGCTCTTAACTGAAACGCATTGGATGTTAGAGGGCCTGTGGTTTGTATCAGTTTCAGAAGCAGAGTTGAACTAGATATGGTCCGTGTGTGTAGGAAACACAGTTCTTTTGTTCTGAGCACTCTCACGTTTCCCGCCTTATTCGAGACTCTAGAAAGCAAGAGCGTGCTTCTTGCTCTAAAGCAGAGTGTGTTTCATGGATGAGAAGTGTGCTGTGTGTTTCCCTTCAGAAACGGAGTTAAATGCCAGGCTCTGTGTCTTCCTACAAGCGAGACTTCGTTTCAGGTAAACGCAGTCACTTTTCAGCTCAAACGAAGCTATATTGTACACGAAGCTCACACGTTTCTCGCTCTTAACTGAAACGCATTGGATGTTAGAGGGCCTGTGGTTTGTATCAGTTTCAGAAGCAGAGTTGAACTAGATATGGTCCGTGTGTGTAGGAAAAACAGTTCTTTTGTTCTGAGCACTCTCACGTTTCCCGCCTTATTCGAGACTCTAGAAAGCAAGAGCGTGCTTCTTGCTCTAAAGCAGAGTGTGTTTCATGGATGAGAAGTGTGCTGTGTGTTTCCCTTCAGAAACGGAGTTAAATGCCAGGCTCTGTGTCTTCCTACAAGCGAGATTTCGTTTCAGGTAAACGCAGTCACTTTTCAGCTCAAACGAAGCTATATTGTACACGAAGCTCACACGTTTCTCGCTCTTAACTGAAACGCATTGGATGTTAGAGGGCCTGTGCTTTGTATCAGTTTCAGAAGCAGAGTTGAACTAGATATGGTCCGTGTGTGTAGGAAACACAGTTCTTTTGTTCTGAGCACTCTCACGTTTCCCGCCTTATTCGAGACTCTAGAAAGCAAGAGCGTGCTTCTTGCTCTAAAGCAGAGTGTGTTTCATGGATGAGAAGTGTGCTGTGTGTTTCCCTTCAGAAACGGAGTTAAATGCCAGGCTCTGTGTCTTCCTACAAGCGAGACTTCGTTTCAGGTAAACGCAGTCACTTTTCAGCTCAAACGAAGCTATATTGTACACGAAGCTCACACGTTTCTCGCTCTTAACTGAAACGCATTGGATGTTAGAGGGCCTGTGGTTTGTATCAGTTTCAGAAGCAGAGTTGAACTAGATATGGTCCGTGTGTGTAGGAAACACAGTTCTTTTGTTCTGAGCACTCTCACGTTTCCCGCCTTATTCGAGACTGTAGAAAGCAAGAGCGTGCTTCTTGCTCTAAAGCAGAGTGTGTTTCATGGATGAGAAGTGTGCTGTGTGTTTCCCTTCAGAAACGGAGTTAAATGCCAGGCTCTGTGTCTTCCTACAAGCGAGACTTCGTTTCAGGTAAACGCAGTCACTTTTCAGCTCAAACGAAGCTATATTGTACACGAAGCTCACACGTTTCTCGCTCTTAACTGAAACGCATTGGATGTTAGAGGGCCTGTGGTTTGTATCAGTTTCAGAAGCAGAGTTGAACTAGATATGGTCCGTGTGTGTAGGAAACACAGTTCTTTTGTTCTGAGCACTCTCACGTTTCCCGCCTTATTCGAGACTCTAGAAAGCAAGAGCGTGCTTCTTGCTCTAAAGCAGAGTGTGTTTCATGGATGAGAAGTGTGCTGTGTGTTTCCCTTCAGAAACGGAGTTAAATGCCAGGCTCTGTGTCTTCCTACAAGCGAGACTTCGTTTCAGGTAAACGCAGTCACTTTTCAGCTCAAACGAAGCTATATTGTACACGAAGCTCACACGTTTCTCGCTCTTAACTGAAACGCATTGGATGTTAGAGGGCCTGTGGTTTGTATCAGTTTCAGAAGCAGAGTTGAACTAGATATGGTCCGTGTGTGTAGGAAACACAGTTCTTTTGTTCTGAGCACTCTTACGTTTCCCGCCTTATTAGAGACTCTAGAAAGCAAGAGCGTGCTTCTTGCTCTAAAGCAGAGTGTGTTTCATGGATGAGAAGTGTGCTGTGTGTTTCCCTTCAGAAACGGAGTTAAATGCCAGGCTCTGTGTCTTCCTACAAGCGAGACTTCGTTTCAGGTAAACGCAGTCACTTTTCAGCTCAAACGAAGCTATATTGTACACGAAGCTCACACGTTTCTCGCTCTTAACTGAAACGCATTGGATGTTAGAGGGCCTGTGGTTTGTATCAGTTTCAGAAGCAGAGTTGAACTAGATATGGTCCGTGTGTGTAGGAAACACAGTTCTTTTGTTCTGAGCACTCTCACGTTTCCCGCCTTATTCGAGACTCTAGAAAGCAAGAGCGTGCTTCTTGCTCTAAAGCAGAGTGTGTTTCATGGATGAGAAGTGTGCTGTGTGTTTCCCTTCAGAAACGGAGTTAAATGCCAGGCTCTGTGTCTTCCTACAAGTGAGACTTCGTTTCAGGTAAACGCAGTCACTTTTCAGCTCAAACGAAGCTATATTGTACACGAAGCTCACACGTTTCTCGCTCTTAACTGAAACGCATTGGATGTTAGAGGGCCTGTGCTTTGTATCAGTTTCAGAAGCAGAGTTGAACTAGATATGGTCCGTGTGTGTAGGAAACACAGTTCTTTTGTTCTGAGCACTCTCACGTTTCCCGCCTTATTAGAGACTCTAGAAAGCAAGAGCGTGCTTCTTGCTCTAAAGCAGAGTGTGTTTCATGGATGAGAAGTGTGCTGTGTGTTTCCCTTCAGAAACGGAGTTAAATGCCAGGCTCTGTGTCTTCCTACAAGCGAGACTTCGTTTCAGGTAAACGCAGTCACTTTTCAGCTCAAACGAAGCTATATTGTACACGAAGCTCACACGTTTCTCGCTCTTAACTGAAACGCATTGGATGTTAGAGGGCCTGTGGTTTGTATCAGTTTCAGAAGCAGAGTTGAACTAGATATGGTCCGTGTGTGTAGGAAACACAGTTCTTTTGTTCTGAGCACTCTCACGTTTCCCGCCTTATTCGAGACTCTAGAAAGCAAGAGCGTGCTTCTTGCTCTAAAGCAGAGTGTGTTTCATGGATGAGAAGTGTGCTGTGTGTTTCCCTTCAGAAACGGAGTTAAATGCCAGGCTCTGTGTCTTCCTACAAGCGAGACTTCGTTTCAGGTAAACGCAGTCACTTTTCAGCTCAAACGAAGCTATATTGTACACGAAGCTCACACGTTTCTCGCTCTTAACTGAAACGCATTGGATGTTAGAGGGCCTGTGGTTTGTATCAGTTTCAGAAGCAGAGTTGAACTAGATATGGTCCGTGTGTGTAGGAAACACAGTTCTTTTGTTCTGAGCACTCTCACGTTTCCCGCCTTATTCGAGACTCTAGAAAGCAAGAGCGTGCTTCTTGCTCTAAAGCAGAGTGTGTTTCATGGATGAGAAGTGTGCTGTGTGTTTCCCTTCAGAAACGGAGTTAAATGCCAGGCTCTGTGTCTTCCTACAAGCGAGACTTCGTTTCAGGTAAACACAGTCACTTTTCAGCTCAAACGAAGCTATATTGTACACGAAGCTCACACGTTTCTCGCTCTTAACTGAAACGCATTGGATGTTACAGGCCTGTGGTTTGTATCAGTTTCAGAAGCAGAGTTGAACTAGATATGGTCCGTGTGTGTAGGAGACACAGTTCTTTTGTTCTGAGCACTCTCACGTTTCCCGCCTTATTAGAGACTCTAGAAAGCAAGAGCGTGCTTCTTGCTCTAAAGCAGAGTGTGTTTCATGGATGAGAAGTGTGCTGTGTGTTTCCCTTCAGAAATGGAGTTAAATGCCAGGCTCTGTGTCTTCCTACAAGCGAGACTTCGTTTCAGGTAAACGCAGTCACTTTTCAGCTCAAACGAAGCTATATTGTACACGAAGCTCACACGTTTCTCGCGCTTACCTGAAAGCATTGGATGTTAGAGGGCCTGTGGTTTGTATCAGTTTCAGAAGCAGAGTTGAACTAGATATGGTCCGTGTGTGTAGGAACCACAGTTCTTTTGTTCTGAGCACTCTCACGTTTCCAGCCTTATTCGAGACTCTAGAAAGCAAGAGCGTGCTTCTTGCTCTAAAGCAGAGTGTGTTTCATGGATGAGAAGTGTGCTGTGTGTTTCCCTTCAGAAACGGAGTTAAATGCCAGGCTCTGTGTCTTCCTACAAGCGAGACTTCGTTTCAGGTAAACGCAGTCACTTTTCAGCTCAAACGAAGCTATATTGTACACGAAGCTCACACGTTTCTCGCTCTTAACTGAAACGCATTGGATGTTAGAGGGCCTGTGGTTTGTATCAGTTTCAGAAGCAGAGTTGAACTAGATATGGTCCGTGTGTGTAGGAAACACAGTTCTTTTGTTCTGAGCACTCTCACGTTTCCCGCCTTATTCGAGACTCTAGAAAGCAAGAGCGTGCTTCTTGCTCTAAAGCAGAGTGTGTTTCATGGATGAG
Organism: Onychomys arenicola; assembly: GCA_949786405.1. NCBI lineage: Eukaryota > Metazoa > Chordata > Mammalia > Rodentia > Cricetidae > Onychomys > Onychomys arenicola. Next base: position 72,987 of record CATKUM010000166.1, on the reverse strand, counting down.
AAGTGTGCTGTGTGTTTCGCTTCAGAAACGGAGTTAAATGCCAGGCTCTGTGTCTTCCTACAAGCGAGACTTCGTTTCAGGTAAACGCAGTCACTTTTCAGCTCAAACGAAGCTATATTGTACACGAAGCTCACACGTTTCTCGCTCTTAACTGAAACGCATTGGATGTTAGAGGGCCTGTGGTTTGTATCAGTTTCAGAAGCAGAGTTGAACTAGATATGGTCCGTGTGTGTAGGAAACACAGTTCTTTTGTTCTGAGCACTCTCACGTTTCCCGCCTTATTCGAGACTCTAGAAAGCAAGAGCGTGCTTCTTGCTCTAAAGCAGAGTGTGTTTCATGGATGAGAAGTGTGCTGTGTGTTTCCCTTCAGAAACGGAGTTAAATGCCAGGCTCTGTGTCTTCCTACAAGCGAGACTTCGTTTCAGGTAAACGCAGTCACTTTTCAGCTCAAACGAAGCTATATTGTACACGAAGCTCACACGTTTCTCGCTCTTAACTGAAACGCATTGGATGTTAGAGGGCCTGTGGTTTGTATCAGTTTCAGAAGCAGAGTTGAACTAGATATGGTCCGTGTGTGTAGGAAACACAGTTCTTTTGTTCTGAGCACTCTCACGTTTCCCGCCTTATTCGAGACTCTAGAAAGCAAGAGCGTGCTTCTTGCTCTAAAGCAGAGTGTGTTTCATGGATGAGAAGTGTGCTGTGTGTTTCCCTTCAGAAACGGAGTTAAATGCCAGGCTCTGTGTCTTCCTACAAGCGAGACTTCGTTTCAGGTAAACGCAGTCACTTTTCAGCTCAAACGAAGCTATATTGTACACGAAGCTCACACGTTTCTCGCTCTTAACTGAAACGCATTGGATGTTAGAGGGCCTGTGGTTTGTATCAGTTTCAGAAGCAGAGTTGAACTAGATATGGTCCGTGTGTGTAGGAAACACAGTTCTTTTGTTCTGAGCACTCTCACGTTTCCCGCCTTATTCGAGACTCTAGAAAGCAAGAGCGTGCTTCTTGCTCTAAAGCAGAGTGTGTTTCATGGATGAGAAGTGTGCTGTGTGTTTCCCTTCAGAAACGGAGTTAAATGCCAGGCTCTGTGTCTTCCTACAAGTGAGACTTCGTTTCAGGTAAACGCAGTCACTTTTCAGCTCAAACGAAGCTATATTGTACACGAAGCTCACACGTTTCTCGCTCTTAACTGAAACGCATTGGATGTTAGAGGGCCTGTGGTTTGTATCAGTTTCAGAAGCAGAGTTGAACTAGATATGGTCCGTGTGTGTAGGAAACACAGTTCTTTTGTTCTGAGCACTCTCACGTTTCCCGCCTTATTCGAGACTCTAGAAAGCAAGAGCGTGCTTCTTGCTCTAAAGCAGAGTGTGTTTCATGGATGAGAAGTGTGCTGTGTGTTTCCCTTCAGAAACGGAGTTAAATGCCAGGCTCTGTGTCTTCCTACAAGCGAGACTTCGTTTCAGGTAAACGCAGTCACTTTTCAGCTCAAACGAAGCTATATTGTACACGAAGCTCACACGTTTCTCGCTCTTAACTGAAACGCATTGGATGTTAGAGGGCCTGTGGTTTGTATCAGTTTCAGAAGCAGAGTTGAACTAGATATGGTCCGTGTGTGTAGGAAACACAGTTCTTTTGTTCTGAGCACTCTCACGTTTCCCGCCTTATTCGAGACTCTAGAAAGCAAGAGCGTGCTTCTTGCTCTAAAGCAGAGTGTGTTTCATGGATGAGAAGTGTGCTGTGTGTTTCCCTTCAGAAACGGAGTTAAATGCCAGGCTCTGTGTCTTCCTACAAGCGAGACTTCGTTTCAGGTAAACGCAGTCACTTTTCAGCTCAAACGAAGCTATATTGTACACGAAGCTCACACGTTTCTCGCTCTTAACTGAAACGCATTGGATGTTAGAGGGCCTGTGGTTTGTATCAGTTTCAGAAGCAGAGTTGAACTAGATATGGTCCGTGTGTGTAGGAACCACAGTTCTTTTGTTCTGAGCACTCTCACGTTTCCCGCCTTATTAGAGACTCTAGAAAGCAAGAGCGTGCTTCTTGCTCTAAAGCAGAGTGTGTTTCATGGATGAGAAGTGTGCTGTGTGTTTCCCTTCAGAAACGGAGTTAAATGCCAGGCTCTGTGTCTTCCTACAAGCGAGACTTCGTTTCAGGTAAACGCAGTCACTTTTCAGCTCAAACGAAGCTATATTGTACACGAAGCTCACACGTTTCTCGCTCTTAACTGAAACGCATTGGATGTTAGAGGGCCTGTGGTTTGTATCAGTTTCAGAAGCAGAGTTGAACTAGATATGGTCCGTGTGTGTAGGAAACACAGTTCTTTTGTTCTGAGCACTCTCACGTTTCCCGCCTTATTCGAGACTCTAGAAAGCAAGAGCGTGCTTCTTGCTCTAAAGCAGAGTGTGTTTCATGGATGAGAAGTGTGCTGTGTGTTTCGCTTCAGAAACGGAGTTAAATGCCAGGCTCTGTGTCTTCCTACAAGCGAGACTTCGTTTCAGGTAAACGCAGTCACTTTTCAGCTCAAACGAAGCTATATTGTACACGAAGCTCACACGTTTCTCGCTCTTAACTGAAACGCATTGGATGTTAGAGGGCCTGTGGTTTGTATCAGTTTCAGAAGCAGAGTTGAACTAGATATGGTCCGTGTGTGTAGGAAACACAGTTCTTTTGTTCTGAGCACTCTCACGTTTCCCGCCTTATTCGAGACTCTAGAAAGCAAGAGCGTGCTTCTTGCTCTAAAGCAGAGTGTGTTTCATGGATGAGAAGTGTGCTGTGTGTTTCCCTTCAGAAACGGAGTTAAATGCCAGGCTCTGTGTCTTCCTACAAGCGAGACTTCGTTTCAGGTAAACGCAGTCACTTTTCAGCTCAAACGAAGCTATATTGTACACGAAGCTCACACGTTTCTCGCTCTTAACTGAAACGCATTGGATGTTAGAGGGCCTGTGGTTTGTATCAGTTTCAGAAGCAGAGTTGAACTAGATATGGTCCGTGTGTGTAGGAAACACAGTTCTTTTGTTCTGAGCACTCTCACGTTTCCCGCCTTATTCGAGACTCTAGAAAGCAAGAGCGTGCTTCTTGCTCTAAAGCAGAGTGTGTTTCATGGATGAGAAGTGTGCTGTGTGTTTCCCTTCAGAAACGGAGTTAAATGCCAGGCTCTGTGTCTTCCTACAAGCGAGACTTCGTTTCAGGTAAACGCAGTCACTTTTCAGCTCAAACGAAGCTATATTGTACACGAAGCTCACACGTTTCTCGCTCTTAACTGAAACGCATTGGATGTTAGAGGGCCTGTGGTTTGTATCAGTTTCAGAAGCAGAGTTGAACTAGATATGGTCCGTGTGTGTAGGAAACACAGTTCTTTTGTTCTGAGCACTCTCACGTTTCCCGCCTTATTCGAGACTCTAGAAAGCAAGAGCGTGCTTCTTGCTCTAAAGCAGAGTGTGTTTCATGGATGAGAAGTGTGCTGTGTGTTTCCCTTCAGAAACGGAGTTAAATGCCAGGCTCTGTGTCTTCCTACAAGTGAGACTTCGTTTCAGGTAAACGCAGTCACTTTTCAGCTCAAACGAAGCTATATTGTACACGAAGCTCACACGTTTCTCGCTCTTAACTGAAACGCATTGGATGTTAGAGGGCCTGTGGTTTGTATCAGTTTCAGAAGCAGAGTTGAACTAGATATGGTCCGTGTGTGTAGGAAACACAGTTCTTTTGTTCTGAGCACTCTCACGTTTCCCGCCTTATTCGAGACTCTAGAAAGCAAGAGCGTGCTTCTTGCTCTAAAGCAGAGTGTGTTTCATGGATGAGAAGTGTGCTGTGTGTTTCCCTTCAGAAACGGAGTTAAATGCCAGGCTCTGTGTCTTCCTACAAGCGAGACTTCGTTTCAGGTAAACGCAGTCACTTTTCAGCTCAAACGAAGCTATATTGTACACGAAGCTCACACGTTTCTCGCTCTTAACTGAAACGCATTGGATGTTAGAGGGCCTGTGGTTTGTATCAGTTTCAGAAGCAGAGTTGAACTAGATATGGTCCGTGTGTGTAGGAAACACAGTTCTTTTGTTCTGAGCACTCTCACGTTTCCCGCCTTATTCGAGACTCTAGAAAGCAAGAGCGTGCTTCTTGCTCTAAAGCAGAGTGTGTTTCATGGATGAGAAGTGTGCTGTGTGTTTCCCTTCAGAAACGGAGTTAAATGCCAGGCTCTGTGTCTTCCTACAAGCGAGACTTCGTTTCAGGTAAACGCAGTCACTTTTCAGCTCAAACGAAGCTATATTGTACACGAAGCTCACACGTTTCTCGCTCTTAACTGAAACGCATTGGATGTTAGAGGGCCTGTGGTTTGTATCAGTTTCAGAAGCAGAGTTGAACTAGATATGGTCCGTGTGTGTAGGAAACACAGTTCTTTTGTTCTGAGCACTCTCACGTTTCCCGCCTTATTCGAGACTCTAGAAAGCAAGAGCGTGCTTCTTGCTCTAAAGCAGAGTGTGTTTCATGGATGAGAAGTGTGCTGTGTGTTTCCCTTCAGAAACGGAGTTAAATGCCAGGCTCTGTGTCTTCCTACAAGCGAGACTTCGTTTCAGGTAAACGCAGTCACTTTTCAGCTCAAACGAAGCTATATTGTACACGAAGCTCACACGTTTCTCGCTCTTAACTGAAACGCATTGGATGTTACAGGCCTGTGGTTTGTATCAGTTTCAGAAGCAGAGTTGAACTAGATATGGTCCGTGTGTGTAGGAGACACAGTTCTTTTGTTCTGAGCACTCTCACGTTTCCCGCCTTATTAGAGACTCTAGAAAGCAAGAGCGTGCTTCTTGCTCTAAAGCAGAGTGTGTTTCATGGATGAGAAGTGTGCTGTGTGTTTCCCTTCAGAAATGGAGTTAAATGCCAGGCTCTGTGTCTTCCTACAAGCGAGACTTCGTTTCAGGTAAACGCAGTCACTTTTCAGCTCAAACGAAGCTATATTGTACACGAAGCTCACACGTTTCTCGCGCTTACCTGAAAGCATTGGATGTTAGAGGGCCTGTGGTTTGTATCAGTTTCAGAAGCAGAGTTGAACTAGATATGGTCTGTGTGTCGGAGACACAGTTCTTTTCTTCTGAGCACTCTCACGTTTCCCGCCTTATTCGAGACTCTAGAAAGCAAGAGCATGCTTCTTGCTCTAAAGCAGAGTGTGTTTCATGGATGAGAAGTGTGCTGTTTGTTTCCCTTCAGAAACGGAGTTAAATGCCAGGCTCTGTGTCTTCCTACAAGCGAGACTTCGTTTCAGGTAAACGCAGTCACTTTTCAGCTCAAACGAAGCTATATTGTACACGAAGCTCACACGTTTCTCGCTCTTAACTGAAACGCATTGGATGTTAGAGGGCCTGTGGTTTGTATCAGTTTCAGAAGCAGAGTTGAACTAGATATGGTCCGTGTGTGTAGGAACCACAGTTCTTTTGTTCTGAGCACTCTCACGTTTCCCGCCTTATTCGAGACTCTAGAAAGCAAGAGCGTGCTTCTTGCTCTAAAGCAGAGTGTGTTTCATGGATGAGAAGTGTGCTGTGTGTTTCCCTTCAGAAACGGAGTTAAATGCCAGGCTCTGTGTCTTCCTACAAGCGAGACTTCGTTTCAGGTAAACGCAGTCACTTTTCAGCTCAAACGAAGCTATATTGTACACGAAGCTCACACGTTTCTCGCTCTTAACTGAAACGCATTGGATGTTAGAGGGCCTGTGGTTTGTATCAGTTTCAGAAGCAGAGTTGAACTAGATATGGTCCGTGTGTGTAGGAAACACAGTTCTTTTGTTCTGAGCACTCTCACGTTTCCCGCCTTATTCGAGACTCTAGAAAGCAAGAGCGTGCTTCTTGCTCTAAAGCAGAGTGTGTTTCATGGATGAGAAGTGTGCTGTGTGTTTCGCTTCAGAAACGGAGTTAAATGCCAGGCTCTGTGTCTTCCTACAAGCGAGACTTCGTTTCAGGTAAACGCAGTCACTTTTCAGCTCAAACGAAGCTATATTGTACACGAAGCTCACACGTTTCTCGCTCTTAACTGAAACGCATTGGATGTTAGAGGGCCTGTGGTTTGTATCAGTTTCAGAAGCAGAGTTGAACTAGATATGGTCCGTGTGTGTAGGAAACACAGTTCTTTTGTTCTGAGCACTCTCACGTTTCCCGCCTTATTCGAGACTCTAGAAAGCAAGAGCGTGCTTCTTGCTCTAAAGCAGAGTGTGTTTCATGGATGAGAAGTGTGCTGTGTGTTTCCCTTCAGAAACGGAGTTAAATGCCAGGCTCTGTGTCTTCCTACAAGCGAGACTTCGTTTCAGGTAAACGCAGTCACTTTTCAGCTCAAACGAAGCTATATTGTACACGAAGCTCACACGTTTCTCGCTCTTAACTGAAACGCATTGGATGTTAGAGGGCCTGTGGTTTGTATCAGTTTCAGAAGCAGAGTTGAACTAGATATGGTCCGTGTGTCTAGGAAACACAGTTCTTTTGTTCTGAGCACTCTCACGTTTCCCGCCTTATTCGAGACTCTAGAAAGCAAGAGCGTGCTTCTTGCTCTAAAGCAGAGTGTGTTTCATGGATGAGAAGTGTGCTGTGTGTTTCGCTTCAGAAACGGAGTTAAATGCCAGGCTCTGTGTCTTCCTACAAGCGAGACTTCGTTTCAGGTAAACGCAGTCACTTTTCAGCTCAAACGAAGCTATATTGTACACGAAGCTCACACGTTTCTCGCTCTTAACTGAAACGCATTGGATGTTAGAGGGCCTGTGGTTTGTATCAGTTTCAGAAGCAGAGTTGAACTAGATATGGTCCGTGTGTGTAGGAAACACAGTTCTTTTGTTCTGAGCACTCTCACGTTTCCCGCCTTATTCGAGACTCTAGAAAGCAAGAGCGTGCTTCTTGCTCTAAAGCAGAGTGTGTTTCATGGATGAGAAGTGTGCTGTGTGTTTCCCTTCAGAAACGGAGTTAAATGCCAGGCTCTGTGTCTTCCTACAAGCGAGACTTCGTTTCAGGTAAACGCAGTCACTTTTCAGCTCAAACGAAGCTATATTGTACACGAAGCTCACACGTTTCTCGCTCTTAACTGAAACGCATTGGATGTTAGAGGGCCTGTGGTTTGTATCAGTTTCAGAAGCAGAGTTGAACTAGATATGGTCCGTGTGTGTAGGAAACACAGTTCTTTTGTTCTGAGCACTCTCACGTTTCCCGCCTTATTCGAGACTCTAGAAAGCAAGAGCGTGCTTCTTGCTCTAAAGCAGAGTGTGTTTCATGGATGAGAAGTGTGCTGTGTGTTTCCCTTCAGAAACGGAGTTAAATGCCAGGCTCTGTGTCTTCCTACAAGCGAGACTTCGTTTCAGGTAAACGCAGTCACTTTTCAGCTCAAACGAAGCTATATTGTACACGAAGCTCACACGTTTCTCGCTCTTAACTGAAACGCATTGGATGTTAGAGGGCCTGTGGTTTGTATCAGTTTCAGAAGCAGAGTTGAACTAGATATGGTCCGTGTGTGTAGGAAACACAGTTCTTTTGTTCTGAGCACTCTCACGTTTCCCGCCTTATTCGAGACTCTAGAAAGCAAGAGCGTGCTTCTTGCTCTAAAGCAGAGTGTGTTTCATGGATGAGAAGTGTGCTGTGTGTTTCCCTTCAGAAACGGAGTTAAATGCCAGGCTCTGTGTCTTCCTACAAGCGAGATTTCGTTTCAGGTAAACGCAGTCACTTTTCAGCTCAAACGAAGCTATATTGTACACGAAGCTCACACGTTTCTCGCTCTTAACTGAAACGCATTGGATGTTAGAGGGCCTGTGGTTTGTATCAGTTTCAGAAGCAGAGTTGAACTAGATATGGTCCGTGTGTGTAGGAAACACAGTTCTTTTGTTCTGAGCACTCTCACGTTTCCCGCCTTATTCGAGACTCTAGAAAGCAAGAGCGTGCTTCTTGCTCCAAAGCAGAGTGTGTTTCATGGATGAGAAGTGTGCTGTGTGTTTCCCTTCAGAAACGGAGTTAAATGCCAGGCTCTGTGTCTTCCTACAAGCGAGACTTCGTTTCAGGTAAACGCAGTCACTTTTCAGCTCAAACGAAGATATATTGTACACGAAGCTCACACGTTTCTCGCTCTTAACTGAAACGCATTGGATGTTAGAGGGCCTGTGGTTTGTATCAGTTTCAGAAGCAGAGTTGAACTAGATATGGTCTGTGTGTAGGAGACACAGTTCTTTTGTTCTGAGCACTCTCACGTTTCCCGCCTTATTAGAGACTCTAGAAAGCAAGAGCGTGCTTCTTGCTCTAAAGCAGAGTGTGTTTCATGGATGAGAAGTGTGCTGTGTGTTTCCCTTCAGAAACGGAGTTAAATGCCAGGCTCTGTGTCTTCCTACAAGCGAGACTTCGTTTCAGGTAAACGCAGTCACTTTTCAGCTCAAACGAAGCTATATTGTACACGAAGCTCACACGTTTCTCGCTCTTAACTGAAACGCATTGGATGTTAGAGGGCCTGTGGTTTGTATCAGTTTCAGAAGCAGAGTTGAACTAGATATGGTCCGTGTATGTAGGAAACACAGTTCTTTTGTTCTGAGCACTCTCACGTTTCCCGCCTTATTCGAGACTCTAGAAAGCAAGAGCGTGCTTCTTGCTCTAAAGCAGAGTGTGTTTCATGGATGAGAAGTGTGCTGTGTGTTTCCCTTCAGAAACGGAGTTAAATGCCAGGCTCTGTGTCTTCCTACAAGCGAGACTTCGTTTCAGGTAAACACAGTCACTTTTCAGCTCAAACGAAGCTATATTGTACACGAAGCTCACACGTTTCTCGCTCTTAACTGAAACGCATTGGATGTTAGAGGGCCTGTGGTTTGTATCAGTTTCAGAAGCAGAGTTGAACTAGATATGGTCTGTGTGTAGGAGACACAGTTCTTTTGTTCTGAGCACTCTCACGTTTCCCGCCTTATTAGAGACTCTAGAAAGCAAGAGCGTGCTTCTTGCTCTAAAGCAGAGTGTGTTTCATGGATGAGAAGTGTGCTGTGTGTTTCCCTTCAGAAACGGAGTTAAATGCCAGGCTCTGTGTCTTCCTACAAGCGAGACTTCGTTTCAGGTAAACGCAGTCACTTTTCAGCTCAAACGAAGCTATATTGTACACGAAGCTCACACGTTTCTCGCTCTTAACTGAAACGCATTGGATGTTAGAGGGCCTGTGGTTTGTATCAGTTTCAGAAGCAGAGTTGAACTAGATATGTTCCGTGTGTGTAGGAAACACAGTTCTTTTGTTCTGAGCACTCTCACGTTTCCCGCCTTATTAGAGACTCTAGAAAGCAAGAGCGTGCTTCTTGCTCTAAAGCAGAGTGTGTTTCATGGATGAGAAGTGTGCTGTGTGTTTCCCTTCAGAAACGGAGTTAAATGCCAGGCTCTGTGTCTTCCTACAAGCGAGACTTCGTTTCAGGTAAACGCAGTCACTTTTCAGCTCAAACGAAGCTATATTGTACACGAAGCTCACACGTTTCTCGCTCTTAACTGAAACGCATTGGATGTTAGAGGGCCTGTGGTTTGTATCAGTTTCAGAAGCAGAGTTGAACTAGATATGGTCCGTGTGTGTAGGAAACACAGTTCTTTTGTTATGAGCACTCTCACGTTTCCCGCCTTATTCGAGACTCTAGAAAGCAAGAGCGTGCTTCTTGCTCTAAAGCAGAGTGTGTTTCATGGATGAGAAGTGTGCTGTGTGTTTCCCTTCAGAAACGGAGTGAAATGCCAGGCTCTGTGTCTTCCTACAAGCGAGACTTCGTTTCAGGTAAACGCAGTCACTTTTCAGCTCAAACGAAGCTATATTGTACACGAAGCTCACACGTTTCTCGCTCTTAACTGAAACGCATTGGATGTTAGAGGGCCTGTGGTTTGTATCAGTTTCAGAAGCAGAGTTGAACTAGATATGGTCCGTGTGTGTAGGAAACACAGTTCTTTTGTTCTGAGCACTCTCACGTTTCCCGCCTTATTCGAGACTCTAGAAAGCAAGAGCGTGCTTCTTGCTCTAAAGCAGAGTGTGTTTCATGGATGAGAAGTGTGCTGTGTGTTTCCCTTCAGAAACGGAGTTAAATGCCAGGCTCTGTGTCTTCCTACAAGCGAGACTTCGTTTCAGGTAAACGCAGTCACTTTTCAGCTCAAACGAAGCTATATTGTACACGAAGCTCACACGTTTCTCGCTCTTAACTGAAACGCATTGGATGTTAGAGGGCCTGTGGTTTGTATCAGTTTCAGAAGCAGAGTTGAACTAGATATGGTCCGTGTGTGTAGGAAACACAGTTCTTTTGTTCTGAGCACTCTCACGTTTCCCGCCTTATTAGAGACTCTAGAAAGCAAGAGCGTGCTTCTTGCTCTAAAGCAGAGTGTGTTTCATGGATGAGAAGTGTGCTGTGTGTTTCCCTTCAGAAACGGAGTTAAATGCCAGGCTCTGTGTCTTCCTACAAGCGAGACTTCGTTTCAGGTAAACGCAGTCACTTTTCAGCTCAAACGAAGCTATATTGTACACGAAGCTCACACGTTTCTCGCTCTTAACTGAAACGCATTGGATGTTACAGGCCTGTGGTTTGTATCAGTTTCAGAAGCAGAGTTGAACTAGATATGGTCCGTGTGTGTAGGAAACACAGTTCTTTTGTTCTGAGCACTCTCACGTTTCCCGCCTTATTCGAGACTCTAGAAAGCAAGAGCGTGCTTCTTGCTCTAAAGCAGAGTGTGTTTCATGGATGAGAAGTGTGCTGTGTGTTTCCCTTCAGAAACGGAGTTAAATGCCAGGCTCTGTGTCTTCCTACAAGCGAGACTTCGTTTCAGGTAAACGCAGTCACTTTTCAGCTCAAACGAAGCTATATTGTACACGAAGCTCACACGTTTCTCGCTCTTAACTGAAACGCATTGGATGTTAGAGTTCCTGTGGTTTGTATCAGTTTCAGAAGCAGAGTTGAACTAGATATGGTCTGTGTGTAGGAGACACATTTCTTTTGTTCTGAGCACTCTCACGTTTCCCGCCTTATTCGAGACTCTAGAAAGCAAGAGCGTGCTTCTTGCTCTAAAGCAGAGTGTGTTTCATGGATGAGAAGTGTGCTGTGTGTTTCCCTTCAGAAACGGAGTGAAATGCCAGGCTCTGTGTCTTCCTACAAGCGAGACTTCGTTTCAGGTAAACGCAGTCACTTTTCAGCTCAAACGAAGCTATATTGTACACGAAGCTCACACGTTTCTCGCTCTTAACTGAAACGCATTGGATGTTAGAGGGCCTGTGGTTTGTATCAGTTTCAGAAGCAGAGTTGAACTAGATATGGTCCGTGTGTGTAGGAACCACAGTTCTTTTGTTCTGAGCACTCTCACGTTTCCCGCCTTATTCGAGACTCTAGAAAGCAAGAGCGTGCTTCTTGCTCTAAAGCAGAGTGTGTTTCATGGATGAGAAGTGTGCTGTGTGTTTCCCTTCAGAAACGGAGTGAAATGCCAGGCTCTGTGTCTTCCTACAAGCGAGACTTCGTTTCAGGTAAACGCAGTCACTTTTCAGCTCAAACGAAGCTATATTGTACACGAAGCTCACACGTTTCTCGCTCTTAACTGAAACGCATTGGATGTTAGAGGGCCTGTGGTTTGTATCAGTTTCAGAAGCAGAGTTGAACTAGATATGTTCCGTGTGTGTAGGAAACACAGTTCTTTTGTTCTGAGCACTCTCACGTTTCCCGCCTTATTAGAGACTCTAGAAAGCAAGAGCGTGCTTCTTGCTCTAAAGCAGAGTGTGTTTCATGGATGAGAAGTGTGCTGTGTGTTTCCCTTCAGAAACGGAGTTAAATGCCAGGCTCTGTGTCTTCCTACAAGCGAGACTTCGTTTCAGGTAAACGCAGTCACTTTTCAGCTCAAACGAAGCTATATTGTACACGAAGCTCACACGTTTCTCGCTCTTAACTGAAACGCATTGGATGTTAGAGGGCCTGTGGTTTGTATCAGTTTCAGAAGCAGAGTTGAACTAGATATGGTCCGTGTGTGTAGGAAACACAGTTCTTTTGTTCTGAGCACTCTCACGTTTCCCGCCTTATTCGAGACTCTAGAAAGCAAGAGCGTGCTTCTTGCTCTAAAGCAGAGTGTGTTTCATGGATGAGAAGTGTGCTGTGTGTTTCGCTTCAGAAACGGAGTTAAATGCCAGGCTCTGTGTCTTCCTACAAGCGAGACTTCGTTTCAGGTAAACGCAGTCACTTTTCAGCTCAAACGAAGCTATATTGTACACGAAGCTCACACGTTTCTCGCTCTTAACTGAAACGCATTGGATGTTAGAGGGCCTGTGGTTTGTATCAGTTTCAGAAGCAGAGTTGAACTAGATATGGTCCGTGTGTGTAGGAAACACAGTTCTTTTGTTCTGAGCACTCTCACGTTTCCCGCCTTATTCGAGACTCTAGAAAGCAAGAGCGTGCTTCTTGCTCTAAAGCAGAGTGTGTTTCATGGATGAGAAGTGTGCTGTGTGTTTCCCTTCAGAAACGGAGTTAAATGCCAGGCTCTGTGTCTTCCTACAAGCGAGACTTCGTTTCAGGTAAACGCAGTCACTTTTCAGCTCAAACGAAGCTATATTGTACACGAAGCTCACACGTTTCTCGCTCTTAACTGAAACGCATTGGATGTTAGAGGGCCTGTGGTTTGTATCAGTTTCAGAAGCAGAGTTGAACTAGATATGGTCCGTGTGTGTAGGAAACACAGTTCTTTTGTTCTGAGCACTCTCACGTTTCCCGCCTTATTAGAGACTCTAGAAAGCAAGAGCGTGCTTCTTGCTCTAAAGCAGAGTGTGTTTCATGGATGAGAAGTGTGCTGTGTGTTTCCCTTCAGAAACGGAGTTAAATGCCAGGCTCTGTGTCTTCCTACAAGCGAGACTTCGTTTCAGGTAAACGCAGTCACTTTTCAGCTCAAACGAAGCTATATTGTACACGAAGCTCACACGTTTCTCGCTCTTAACTGAAACGCATTGGATGTTAGAGGGCCTGTGGTTTGTATCAGTTTCAGAAGCAGAGTTGAACTAGATATGGTCCGTGTGTGTAGGAAACACAGTTCTTTTGTTCTGAGCACTCTCACGTTTCCCGCCTTATTAGAGACTCTAGAAAGCAAGAGCGTGCTTCTTGCTCTAGGGCAGAGTGTGTTTCATGGATGAGAAGTGTGCTGTGTGTTTCCCTTCAGAAACGGAGTGAAATGCCAGGCTCTGTGTCTTCCTACAAGCGAGACTTCGTTTCAGGTAAACGCAGTCACTTTTCAGCTCAAACGAAGCTATATTGTACACGAAGCTCACACGTTTCTCGCTCTTAACTGAAACGCATTGGATGTTAGAGGGCCTGTGGTTTGTATCAGTTTCAGAAGCAGAGTTTAACTAGATATGGTCCGTGTGTGTAGGAAACACAGTTCTTTTGTTCTGAGCACTCTCACGTTTCCCGCCTTATTAGAGACTCTAGAAAGCAAGAGCGTGCTTCTTGCTCTAAAGCAGAGTGTGTTTCATGGATGAGAAGTGTGCTGTGTGTTTCCCTTCAGAAACGGAGTTAAATGCCAGGCTCTGTGTCTTCCTACAAGCGAGACTTCGTTTCAGGTAAACGCAGTCACTTTTCAGCTCAAACGAAGCTATATTGTACACGAAGCTCACACGTTTCTCGCTCTTAACTGAAACGCATTGGATGTTAGAGGGCCTGTGGTTTGTATCAGTTTCAGAAGCAGAGTTGAACTAGATATGGTCCGTGTGTGTAGGAAACACAGTTCTTTTGTTCTGAGCACTCTCACGTTTCCCGCCTTATTCGAGACTCTAGAAAGCAAGAGCGTGCTTCTTGCTCTAAAGCAGAGTGTGTTTCATGGATGAGAAGTGTGCTGTGTGTTTCCCTTCAGAAACGGAGTTAAATGCCAGGCTCTGTGTCTTCCTACAAGCGAGACTTCGTTTCAGGTAAACGCAGTCACTTTTCAGCTCAAACGAAGCTATATTGTACACGAAGCTCACACGTTTCTCGCTCTTAACTGAAACGCATTGGATGTTAGAGGGCCTGTGGTTTGTATCAGTTTCAGAAGCAGAGTTGAACTAGATATGGTCCGTGTGTGTAGGAAACACAGTTCTTTTGTTCTGAGCACTCTCACGTTTCCCGCCTTATTAGAGACTCTAGAAAGCAAGAGCGTGCTTCTTGCTCTAAAGCAGAGTGTGTTTCATGGATGAGAAGTGTGCTGTGTGTTTCCCTTCAGAAACGGAGTTAAATGCCAGGCTCTGTGTCTTCCTACAAGCGAGACTTCGTTTCAGGTAAACGCAGTCACTTTTCAGCTCAAACGAAGCTATATTGTACACGAAGCTCACACGTTTCTCGCTCTTAACTGAAACGCATTGGATGTTAGAGGGCCTGTGGTTTGTATCAGTTTCAGAAGCAGAGTTGAACTAGATATGGTCCGTGTGTGTAGGAAACACAGTTCTTTTGTTCTGAGCACTCTCACGTTTCCCGCCTTATTCGAGACTCTAGAAAGCAAGAGCGTGCTTCTTGCTCTAAAGCAGAGTGTGTTTCATGGATGAGAAGTGTGCTGTGTGTTTCCCTTCAGAAACGGAGTTAAATGCCAGGCTCTGTGTCTTCCTACAAGCGAGACTTCGTTTCAGGTAAACGCAGTCACTTTTCAGCTCAAACGAAGCTATATTGTACACGAAGCTCACACGTTTCTCGCTCTTAACTGAAACGCATTGGATGTTAGAGGGCCTGTGGTTTGTATCAGTTTCAGAAGCAGAGTTGAACTAGATATGGTCCGTGTGTGTAGGAAACACAGTTCTTTTGTTCTGAGCACTCTCACGTTTCCCGCCTTATTCGAGACTCTAGAAAGCAAGAGCGTGCTTCTTGCTCTAAAGCAGAGTGTGTTTCATGGATGAGAAGTGTGCTGTGTGTTTCCCTTCAGAAACGGAGTTAAGTGCCAGGCTCTGTGTCTTCCTACAAGCGAGACTTCGTTTCAGGTAAACACAGTCACTTTTCAGCTCAAACGAAGCTATATTGTACACGAAGCTCACACGTTTCTCGCTCTTAACTGAAACGCATTGGATGTTAGAGGGCCTGTGGTTTGTATCAGTTTCAGAAGCAGAGTTGAACTAGATATGTTCCGTGTGTGTAGGAAACACAGTTCTTTTGTTCTGAGCACTCTCACGTTTCCCGCCTTATTCGAGACTCTAGAAAGCAAGAGCGTGCTTCTTGCTCTAAAGCAGAGTGTGTTTCATGGATGATAAGTGTGCTGTGTGTTTCCCTTCAGAAACGGAGTTAAATGCCAGGCTCTGTGTCTTCCTACAAGCGAGACTTCGTTTCAGGTAAACGCAGTCACTTTTCAGCTCAAACGAAGCTATATTGTACACGAAGCTCACACGTTTCTCGCTCTTAACTGAAACGCATTGGATGTTAGAGGGCCTGTGGTTTGTATCAGTTTCAGAAGCAGAGTTGAACTAGATATGGTCCGTGTGTGTAGGAAACACAGTTCTTTTGTTCTGAGCACTCTCACGTTTCCCGCCTTATTCGAGACTCTAGAAAGCAAGAGCGTGCTTCTTGCTCTAAAGCAGAGTGTGTTTCATGGATGAGAAGTGTGCTGTGTGTTTCCCTTCAGAAACGGAGTTAAATGCCAGGCTCTGTGTCTTCCTACAAGCGAGACTTCGTTTCAGGTAAACGCAGTCACTTTTCAGCTCAAACGAAGCTATATTGTACACGAAGCTCACACGTTTCTCGCTCTTAACTGAAACGCATTGGATGTTAGAGGGCCTGTGGTTTGTATCAGTTTCAGAAGCAGAGTTGAACTAGATATGGTCCGTGTGTGTAGGAAACACAGTTCTTTTGTTCTGAGCACTCTCACGTTTCCCGCCTTATTCGAGACTCTAGAAAGCAAGAGCGTGCTTCTTG
This sequence comes from Onychomys arenicola, assembly GCA_949786405.1. Classification (NCBI taxonomy): domain Eukaryota; kingdom Metazoa; phylum Chordata; class Mammalia; order Rodentia; family Cricetidae; genus Onychomys; species Onychomys arenicola. The sequence continues at coordinate 57,158 of CATKUM010000166.1, read as the reverse complement.
CTCTAAAGCAGAGTGTGTTTCATGGATGAGAAGTGTGCTGTGTGTTTCCCTTCAGAAACGGAGTGAAATGCCAGGCTCTGTGTCTTCCTACAAGCGAGACTTCGTTTCAGGTAAACGCAGTCACTTTTCAGCTCAAACGAAGCTATATTGTACATGAAGCTCACACGTTTCTCGCTCTTAACTGAAACGCATTGGATGTTAGAGGGCCTGTGGTTTGTATCAGTTTCAGAAGCAGAGTTGAACTAGATATGGTCCGTATGTGTAGGAAACACAGTTCTTTTGTTCTGAGCACTCTCACGTTTCCCGCCTTATTCGAGACTCTAGAAAGCAAGAGCGTGCTTCTTGCTCTAAAGCAGAGTGTGTTTCATGGATGAGAAGTGTGCTGTGTGTTTCGCTTCAGAAACGGAGTTAAATGCCAGGCTCTGTGTCTTCCTACAAGCGAGACTTCGTTTCAGGTAAACGCAGTCACTTTTCAGCTCAAACGAAGCTATATTGTACACGAAGCTCACACGTTTCTCGCTCTTAACTGAAACGCATTGGATGTTAGAGGGCCTGTGGTTTGTATCAGTTTCAGAAGCAGAGTTGAACTAGATATGGTCCGTGTGTGTAGGAAACACAGTTCTTTTGTTCTGAGCACTCTCACGTTTCCCGCCTTATTCGAGACTCTAGAAAGCAAGAGCGTGCTTCTTGCTCTAAAGCAGAGTGTGTTTCATGGATGAGAAGTGTGCTGTGTGTTTCCCTTCAGAAACGGAGTTAAATGCCAGGCTCTGTGTCTTCCTACAAGCGAGACTTCGTTTCAGGTAAACGCAGTCACTTTTCAGCTCAAACGAAGCTATATTGTACACGAAGCTCACACGTTTCTCGCTCTTAACTGAAACGCATTGGATGTTAGAGGGCCTGTGGTTTGTATCAGTTTCAGAAGCAGAGTTGAACTAGATATGGTCCGTGTGTGTAGGAAACACAGTTCTTTTGTTCTGAGCACTCTCACGTTTCCCGCCTTATTCGAGACTCTAGAAAGCAAGAGCGTGCTTCTTGCTCTAAAGCAGAATGTGTTTCATGGATGAGAAGTGTGCTGTGTGTTTCCCTTCAGAAACGGAGTTAAATGCCAGGCTCTGTGTCTTCCTACAAGCGAGACTTCGTTTCAGGTAAACGCAGTCACTTTTCAGCTCAAACGAAGCTATATTGTACACGAAGCTCACACGTTTCTCGCTCTTAACTGAAACGCATTGGATGTTAGAGGGCCTGTGGTTTGTATCAGTTTCAGAAGCAGAGTTGAACTAGATATGGTCCGTGTGTGTAGGAAACACAGTTCTTTTGTTCTGAGCACTCTCACGTTTCCCGCCTTATTAGAGACTCTAGAAAGCAAGAGCGTGCTTCTTGCTCTAGGGCAGAGTGTGTTTCATGGATGAGAAGTGTGCTGTGTGTTTCCCTTCAGAAACGGAGTTAAATGCCAGGCTCTGTGTCTTCCTACAAGCGAGACTTCGTTTCAGGTAAACGCAGTCACTTTTCAGCTCAAACGAAGCTATATTGTACACGAAGCTCACACGTTTCTCGCTCTTAACTGAAACGCATTGGATGTTAGAGGGCCTGTGGTTTGTATCAGTTTCAGAAGCAGAGTTGAACTAGATATGGTCCGTGTGTGTAGGAAACACAGTTCTTTTGTTCTGAGCACTCTCACGTTTCCCGCCTTATTAGAGACTCTAGAAAGCAAGAGCGTGCTTCTTGCTCTAAAGCAGAGTGTGTTTCATGGATGAGAAGTGTGCTGTGTGTTTCCCTTCAGAAACGGAGTTAAATGCCAGGCTCTGTGTCTTCCTACAAGCGAGACTTCGTTTCAGGTAAACGCAGTCACTTTTCAGCTCAAACGAAGCTATATTGTACACGAAGCTCACACGTTTCTCGCTCTTAACTGAAACGCATTGGATGTTAGAGGGCCTGTGGTTTGTATCAGTTTCAGAAGCAGAGTTGAACTAGATATGGTCCGTGTGTGTAGGAAACACAGTTCTTTTGTTCTGAGCACTCTCACGTTTCCCGCCTTATTCGAGACTCTAGAAAGCAAGAGCGTGCTTCTTGCTCTAAAGCAGAGTGTGTTTCATGGATGAGAAGTGTGCTGTGTGTTTCCCTTCAGAAACGGAGTTAAATGCCAGGCTCTGTGTCTTCCTACAAGCGAGACTTCGTTTCAGGTAAACGCAGTCACTTTTCAGCTCAAACGAAGCTATATTGTACACGAAGCTCACACGTTTCTCGCTCTTAACTGAAACGCATTGGATGTTAGAGGGCCTGTGGTTTGTATCAGTTTCAGAAGCAGAGTTGAACTAGATATGGTCCGTGTGTGTAGGAAACACAGTTCTTTTGTTCTGAGCACTCTCACGTTTCCCGCCTTATTCGAGACTCTAGAAAGCAAGAGCGTGCTTCTTGCTCTAAAGCAGAGTGTGTTTCATGGATGAGAAGTGTGCTGTGTGTTTCGCTTCAGAAACGGAGTTAAATGCCAGGCTCTGTGTCTTCCTACAAGCGAGACTTCGTTTCAGGTAAACGCAGTCACTTTTCAGCTCAAACGAAGCTATATTGTACACGAAGCTCACACGTTTCTCGCTCTTAACTGAAACGCATTGGATGTTAGAGGGCCTGTGGTTTGTATCAGTTTCAGAAGCAGAGTTGAACTAGATATGGTCCGTGTGTGTAGGAAACACAGTTCTTTTGTTCTGAGCACTCTCACGTTTCCCGCCTTATTCGAGACTCTAGAAAGCAAGAGCGTGCTTCTTGCTCTAGGGCAGAGTGTGTTTCATGGATGAGAAGTGTGCTGTGTGTTTCCCTTCAGAAACGGAGTTAAATGCCAGGCTCTGTGTCTTCCTACAAGCGAGACTTCGTTTCAGGTAAACGCAGTCACTTTTCAGCTCAAACGAAGCTATATTGTACACGAAGCTCACACGTTTCTCGCTCTTAACTGAAACGCATTGGATGTTAGAGGGCCTGTGGTTTGTATCAGTTTCAGAAGCAGAGTTGAACTAGATATGGTCCGTGTGTGTAGGAAACACAGTTCTTTTGTTCTGAGCACTCTCACGTTTCCCGCCTTATTCGAGACTCTAGAAAGCAAGAGCGTGCTTCTTGCTCTAAAGCAGAGTGTGTTTCATGGATGAGAAGTGTGCTGTGTGTTTCCCTTCAGAAACGGAGTTAAATGCCAGGCTCTGTGTCTTCCTACAAGCGAGACTTCGTTTCAGGTAAACGCAGTCACTTTTCAGCTCAAACGAAGCTATATTGTACACGAAGCTCACACGTTTCTCGCTCTTAACTGAAACGCATTGGATGTTAGAGGGCCTGTGGTTTGTATCAGTTTCAGAAGCAGAGTTGAACTAGATATGGTCCGTGTGTGTAGGAAACACAGTTCTTTTGTTCTGAGCACTCTCACGTTTCCCGCCTTATTAGAGACTCTAGAAAGCAAGAGCGTGCTTCTTGCTCTAGGGCAGAGTGTGTTTCATGGATGAGAAGTGTGCTGTGTGTTTCCCTTCAGAAACGGAGTTAAATGCCAGGCTCTGTGTCTTCCTACAAGCGAGACTTCGTTTCAGGTAAACGCAGTCACTTTTCAGCTCAAACGAAGCTATATTGTACACGAAGCTCACACGTTTCTCGCTCTTAACTGAAACGCATTGGATGTTAGAGGGCCTGTGGTTTGTATCAGTTTCAGAAGCAGAGTTGAACTAGATATGGTCCGTGTGTGTAGGAAACACAGTTCTTTTGTTCTGAGCACTCTCACGTTTCCCGCCTTATTAGAGACTCTAGAAAGCAAGAGCGTGCTTCTTGCTCTAAAGCAGAGTGTGTTTCATGGATGAGAAGTGTGCTGTGTGTTTCCCTTCAGAAACGGAGTTAAATGCCAGGCTCTGTGTCTTCCTACAAGCGAGACTTCGTTTCAGGTAAACGCAGTCACTTTTCAGCTCAAACGAAGCTATATTGTACACGAAGCTCACACGTTTCTCGCTCTTAACTGAAACGCATTGGATGTTAGAGGGCCTGTGGTTTGTATCAGTTTCAGAAGCAGAGTTGAACTAGATATGGTCCGTGTGTGTAGGAAACACAGTTCTTTTGTTCTGAGCACTCTCACGTTTCCCGCCTTATTCGAGACTCTAGAAAGCAAGAGCGTGCTTCTTGCTCTAAAGCAGAGTGTGTTTCATGGATGAGAAGTGTGCTGTGTGTTTCCCTTCAGAAACGGAGTTAAATGCCAGGCTCTGTGTCTTCCTACAAGCGAGACTTCGTTTCAGGTAAACGCAGTCACTTTTCAGCTCAAACGAAGCTATATTGTACACGAAGCTCACACGTTTCTCGCTCTTAACTGAAACGCATTGGATGTTAGAGGGCCTGTGGTTTGTATCAGTTTCAGAAGCAGAGTTGAACTAGATATGGTCCGTGTGTGTAGGAAACACAGTTCTTTTGTTCTGAGCACTCTCACGTTTCCCGCCTTATTCGAGACTCTAGAAAGCAAGAGCGTGCTTCTTGCTCTAAAGCAGAGTGTGTTTCATGGATGAGAAGTGTGCTGTGTGTTTCCCTTCAGAAACGGAGTTAAATGCCAGGCTCTGTGTCTTCCTACAAGCGAGACTTCGTTTCAGGTAAACGCAGTCACTTTTCAGCTCAAACGAAGCTATATTGTACACGAAGCTCACACGTTTCTCGCTCTTAACTGAAACGCATTGGATGTTAGAGGGCCTGTGGTTTGTATCAGTTTCAGAAGCAGAGTTGAACTAGATATGGTCCGTGTGTGTAGGAAACACAGTTCTTTTGTTCTGAGCACTCTCACGTTTCCCGCCTTATTAGAGACTCTAGAAAGCAAGAGCGTGCTTCTTGCTCTAGGGCAGAGTGTGTTTCATGGATGAGAAGTGTGCTGTGTGTTTCCCTTCAGAAACGGAGTTAAATGCCAGGCTCTGTGTCTTCCTACAAGCGAGACTTCGTTTCAGGTAAACGCAGTCACTTTTCAGCTCAAACGAAGCTATATTGTACACGAAGCTCACACGTTTCTCGCTCTTAACTGAAACGCATTGGATGTTAGAGGGCCTGTGGTTTGTATCAGTTTCAGAAGCAGAGTTGAACTAGATATGGTCCGTGTGTGTAGGAAACACAGTTCTTTTGTTCTGAGCACTCTCACGTTTCCCGCCTTATTAGAGACTCTAGAAAGCAAGAGCGTGCTTCTTGCTCTAAAGCAGAGTGTGTTTCATGGATGAGAAGTGTGCTGTGTGTTTCCCTTCAGAAACGGAGTTAAATGCCAGGCTCTGTGTCTTCCTACAAGCGAGACTTCGTTTCAGGTAAACGCAGTCACTTTTCAGCTCAAACGAAGCTATATTGTACACGAAGCTCACACGTTTCTCGCTCTTAACTGAAACGCATTGGATGTTAGAGGGCCTGTGGTTTGTATCAGTTTCAGAAGCAGAGTTGAACTAGATATGGTCCGTGTGTGTAGGAGACACAGTTCTTTTGTTCTGAGCACTCTCACGTTTCCCGCCTTATTAGAGACTCTAGAAAGCAAGAGCGTGCTTCTTGCTCTAAAGCAGAGTGTGTTTCATGGATGAGAAGTGTGCTGTGTGTTTCCCTTCAGAAACGGAGTTAAATGCCAGGCTCTGTGTCTTCCTACAAGCGAGACTTCGTTTCAGGTAAACGCAGTCACTTTTCAGCTCAAACGAAGCTATATTGTACACGAAGCTCACACGTTTCTCGCTCTTAACTGAAACGCATTGGATGTTAGAGGGCCTGTGGTTTGTATCAGTTTCAGAAGCAGAGTTGAACTAGATATGGTCCGTGTGTGTAGGAGACACAGTTCTTTTGTTCTGAGCACTCTCACGTTTCCCGCCTTATTAGAGACTCTAGAAAGCAAGAGCGTGCTTCTTGCTCTAAAGCAGAGTGTGTTTCATGGATGAGAAGTGTGCTGTGTGTTTCCCTTCAGAAACGGAGTTAAATGCCAGGCTCTGTGTCTTCCTACAAGCGAGACTTCGTTTCAGGTAAACGCAGTCACTTTTCAGCTCAAACGAAGCTATATTGTACACGAAGCTCACACGTTTCTCGCGCTTACCTGAAACGCATTGGATGTTAGAGGGCCTGTGGTTTGTATCAGTTTCAGAAGCAGAGTTGAACTAGATATGGTCTGTGTGTCGGAGACACAGTTCTTTTGTTCTGAGCACTCTCACGTTTCCCGCCTTATTCGAGACTCTAGAAAGCAAGAGCGTGCTTCTTGCTCTAAAGCAGAGTGTGTTTCATGGATGAGAAGTGTGCTGTGTGTTTCCCTTCAGAAACGGAGTTAAATGCCAGGCTCTGTGTCTTCCTACAAGCGAGACTTCGTTTCAGGTAAACGCAGTCACTTTTCAGCTCAAACGAAGCTATATTGTACACGAAGCTCACACGTTTCTCGCTCTTAACTGAAACGCATTGGATGTTAGAGGGCCTGTGGTTTGTATCAGTTTCAGAAGCAGAGTTGAACTAGATATGGTCCGTGTGTGTAGGAAACACAGTTCTTTTGTTCTGAGCACTCTCACGTTTCCCGCCTTATTCGAGACTCTAGAAAGCAAGAGCGTGCTTCTTGCTCTAAAGCAGAGTGTGTTTCATGGATGAGAAGTGTGCTGTGTGTTTCCCTTCAGAAACGGAGTTAAATGCCAGGCTCTGTGTCTTCCTACAAGCGAGACTTCGTTTCAGGTAAACGCAGTCACTTTTCAGCTCAAACGAAGCTATATTGTACACGAAGCTCACACGTTTCTCGCTCTTAACTGAAACGCATTGGATGTTAGAGGGCCTGTGGTTTGTATCAGTTTCAGAAGCAGAGTTGAACTAGATATGGTCCGTGTGTGTAGGAAACACAGTTCTTTTGTTCTGAGCACTCTCACGTTTCCCGCCTTATTAGAGACTCTAGAAAGCAAGAGCGTGCTTCTTGCTCTAAAGCAGAGTGTGTTTCATGGATGAGAAGTGTGCTGTGTGTTTCCCTTCAGAAACGGAGTTAAATGCCAGGCTCTGTGTCTTCCTACAAGCGAGACTTCGTTTCAGGTAAACGCAGTCACTTTTCAGCTCAAACGAAGCTATATTGTACACGAAGCTCACACGTTTCTCGCTCTTAACTGAAACGCATTGGATGTTAGAGGGCCTGTGGTTTGTATCAGTTTCAGAAGCAGAGTTGAACTAGATATGGTCCGTGTGTGTAGGAGACACAGTTCTTTTGTTCTGAGCACTCTCACGTTTCCCGCCTTATTAGAGACTCTAGAAAGCAAGAGCGTGCTTCTTGCTCTAAAGCAGAGTGTGTTTCATGGATGAGAAGTGTGCTGTGTGTTTCCCTTCAGAAACGGAGTTAAATGCCAGGCTCTGTGTCTTCCTACAAGCGAGACTTCGTTTCAGGTAAACGCAGTCACTTTTCAGCTCAAACGAAGCTATATTGTACACGAAGCTCACACGTTTCTCGCTCTTAACTGAAACGCATTGGATGTTAGAGGGCCTGTGGTTTGTATCAGTTTCAGAAGCAGAGTTGAACTAGATATGGTCCGTGTGTGTAGGAGACACAGTTCTTTTGTTCTGAGCACTCTCACGTTTCCCGCCTTATTAGAGACTCTAGAAAGCAAGAGCGTGCTTCTTGCTCTAAAGCAGAGTGTGTTTCATGGATGAGAAGTGTGCTGTGTGTTTCCCTTCAGAAACGGAGTTAAATGCCAGGCTCTGTGTCTTCCTACAAGCGAGACTTCGTTTCAGGTAAACGCAGTCACTTTTCAGCTCAAACGAAGCTATATTGTACACGAAGCTCACACGTTTCTCGCGCTTACCTGAAACGCATTGGATGTTAGAGGGCCTGTGGTTTGTATCAGTTTCAGAAGCAGAGTTGAACTAGATATGGTCTGTGTGTCGGAGACACAGTTCTTTTGTTCTGAGCACTCTCACGTTTCCCGCCTTATTCGAGACTCTAGAAAGCAAGAGCGTGCTTCTTGCTCTAAAGCAGAGTGTGTTTCATGGATGAGAAGTGTGCTGTGTGTTTCCCTTCAGAAACGGAGTTAAATGCCAGGCTCTGTGTCTTCCTACAAGCGAGACTTCGTTTCAGGTAAACGCAGTCACTTTTCAGCTCAAACGAAGCTATATTGTACACGAAGCTCACACGTTTCTCGCTCTTAACTGAAACGCATTGGATGTTAGAGGGCCTGTGGTTTGTATCAGTTTCAGAAGCAGAGTTGAACTAGATATGGTCCGTGTGTGTAGGAAACACAGTTCTTTTGTTCTGAGCACTCTCACGTTTCCCGCCTTATTAGAGACTCTAGAAAGCAAGAGCGTGCTTCTTGCTCTAGGGCAGAGTGTGTTTCATGGATGAGAAGTGTGCTGTGTGTTTCCCTTCAGAAACGGAGTTAAATGCCAGGCTCTGTGTCTTCCTACAAGCGAGACTTCGTTTCAGGTAAACGCAGTCACTTTTCAGCTCAAACGAAGCTATATTGTACACGAAGCTCACACGTTTCTCGCTCTTAACTGAAACGCATTGGATGTTAGAGGGCCTGTGGTTTGTATCAGTTTCAGAAGCAGAGTTGAACTAGATATGGTCCGTGTGTGTAGGAGACACAGTTCTTTTGTTCTGAGCACTCTCACGTTTCCCGCCTTATTAGAGACTCTAGAAAGCAAGAGCGTGCTTCTTGCTCTAAAGCAGAGTGTGTTTCATGGATGAGAAGTGTGCTGTGTGTTTCCCTTCAGAAACGGAGTTAAATGCCAGGCTCTGTGTCTTCCTACAAGCGAGACTTCGTTTCAGGTAAACGCAGTCACTTTTCAGCTCAAACGAAGCTATATTGTACACGAAGCTCACACGTTTCTCGCTCTTAACTGAAACGCATTGGATGTTAGAGGGCCTGTGGTTTGTATCAGTTTCAGAAGCAGAGTTGAACTAGATATGGTCCGTGTGTGTAGGAGACACAGTTCTTTTGTTCTGAGCACTCTCACGTTTCCCGCCTTATTAGAGACTCTAGAAAGCAAGAGCGTGCTTCTTGCTCTAAAGCAGAGTGTGTTTCATGGATGAGAAGTGTGCTGTGTGTTTCCCTTCAGAAACGGAGTTAAATGCCAGGCTCTGTGTCTTCCTACAAGCGAGACTTCGTTTCAGGTAAACGCAGTCACTTTTCAGCTCAAACGAAGCTATATTGTACACGAAGCTCACACGTTTCTCGCGCTTACCTGAAACGCATTGGATGTTAGAGGGCCTGTGGTTTGTATCAGTTTCAGAAGCAGAGTTGAACTAGATATGGTCTGTGTGTCGGAGACACAGTTCTTTTGTTCTGAGCACTCTCACGTTTCCCGCCTTATTCGAGACTCTAGAAAGCAAGAGCGTGCTTCTTGCTCTAAAGCAGAGTGTGTTTCATGGATGAGAAGTGTGCTGTGTGTTTCCCTTCAGAAACGGAGTTAAATGCCAGGCTCTGTGTCTTCCTACAAGCGAGACTTCGTTTCAGGTAAACGCAGTCACTTTTCAGCTCAAACGAAGCTATATTGTACACGAAGCTCACACGTTTCTCGCTCTTAACTGAAACGCATTGGATGTTAGAGGGCCTGTGGTTTGTATCAGTTTCAGAAGCAGAGTTGAACTAGATATGGTCCGTGTGTGTAGGAAACACAGTTCTTTTGTTCTGAGCACTCTCACGTTTCCCGCCTTATTCGAGACTCTAGAAAGCAAGAGCGTGCTTCTTGCTCTAAAGCAGAGTGTGTTTCATGGATGAGAAGTGTGCTGTGTGTTTCCCTTCAGAAACGGAGTTAAATGCCAGGCTCTGTGTCTTCCTACAAGCGAGACTTCGTTTCAGGTAAACGCAGTCACTTTTCAGCTCAAACGAAGCTATATTGTACACGAAGCTCACACGTTTCTCGCTCTTAACTGAAACGCATTGGATGTTAGAGGGCCTGTGGTTTGTATCAGTTTCAGAAGCAGAGTTGAACTAGATATGGTCCGTGTGTGTAGGAAACACAGTTCTTTTGTTCTGAGCACTCTCACGTTTCCCGCCTTATTCGAGACTCTAGAAAGCAAGAGCGTGCTTCTTGCTCTAAAGCAGAGTGTGTTTCATGGATGAGAAGTGTGCTGTGTGTTTCCCTTCAGAAACGGAGTTAAATGCCAGGCTCTGTGTCTTCCTACAAGCGAGACTTCGTTTCAGGTAAACGCAGTCACTTTTCAGCTCAAACGAAGCTATATTGTACACGAAGCTCACACGTTTCTCGCTCTTAACTGAAACGCATTGGATGTTAGAGGGCCTGTGGTTTGTATCAGTTTCAGAAGCAGAGTTGAACTAGATATGGTCCGTGTGTGTAGGAGACACAGTTCTTTTGTTCTGAGCACTCTCACGTTTCCCGCCTTATTAGAGACTCTAGAAAGCAAGAGCGTGCTTCTTGCTCTAAAGCAGAGTGTGTTTCATGGATGAGAAGTGTGCTGTGTGTTTCCCTTCAGAAACGGAGTTAAATGCCAGGCTCTGTGTCTTCCTACAAGCGAGACTTCGTTTCAGGTAAACGCAGTCACTTTTCAGCTCAAACGAAGCTATATTGTACACGAAGCTCACACGTTTCTCGCTCTTAACTGAAACGCATTGGATGTTAGAGGGCCTGTGGTTTGTATCAGTTTCAGAAGCAGAGTTGAACTAGATATGGTCCGTGTGTGTAGGAGACACAGTTCTTTTGTTCTGAGCACTCTCACGTTTCCCGCCTTATTAGAGACTCTAGAAAGCAAGAGCGTGCTTCTTGCTCTAAAGCAGAGTGTGTTTCATGGATGAGAAGTGTGCTGTGTGTTTCCCTTCAGAAACGGAGTTAAATGCCAGGCTCTGTGTCTTCCTACAAGCGAGACTTCGTTTCAGGTAAACGCAGTCACTTTTCAGCTCAAACGAAGCTATATTGTACACGAAGCTCACACGTTTCTCGCGCTTACCTGAAACGCATTGGATGTTAGAGGGCCTGTGGTTTGTATCAGTTTCAGAAGCAGAGTTGAACTAGATATGGTCTGTGTGTCGGAGACACAGTTCTTTTGTTCTGAGCACTCTCACGTTTCCCGCCTTATTCGAGACTCTAGAAAGCAAGAGCGTGCTTCTTGCTCTAAAGCAGAGTGTGTTTCATGGATGAGAAGTGTGCTGTGTGTTTCCCTTCAGAAACGGAGTTAAATGCCAGGCTCTGTGTCTTCCTACAAGCGAGACTTCGTTTCAGGTAAACGCAGTCACTTTTCAGCTCAAACGAAGCTATATTGTACACGAAGCTCACACGTTTCTCGCTCTTAACTGAAACGCATTGGATGTTAGAGGGCCTGTGGTTTGTATCAGTTTCAGAAGCAGAGTTGAACTAGATATGGTCCGTGTGTGTAGGAGACACAGTTCTTTTGTTCTGAGCACTCTCACGTTTCCCGCCTTATTAGAGACTCTAGAAAGCAAGAGCGTGCTTCTTGCTCTAAAGCAGAGTGTGTTTCATGGATGAGAAGTGTGCTGTGTGTTTCCCTTCAGAAACGGAGTTAAATGCCAGGCTCTGTGTCTTCCTACAAGCGAGACTTCGTTTCAGGTAAACGCAGTCACTTTTCAGCTCAAACGAAGCTATATTGTACACGAAGCTCACACGTTTCTCGCGCTTACCTGAAACGCATTGGATGTTAGAGGGCCTGTGGTTTGTATCAGTTTCAGAAGCAGAGTTGAACTAGATATGGTCTGTGTGTCGGAGACACAGTTCTTTTGTTCTGAGCACTCTCACGTTTCCCGCCTTATTCGAGACTCTAGAAAGCAAGAGCGTGCTTCTTGCTCTAAAGCAGAGTGTGTTTCATGGATGAGAAGTGTGCTGTGTGTTTCCCTTCAGAAACGGAGTTAAATGCCAGGCTCTGTGTCTTCCTACAAGCGAGACTTCGTTTCAGGTAAACGCAGTCACTTTTCAGCTCAAACGAAGCTATATTGTACACGAAGCTCACACGTTTCTCGCTCTTAACTGAAACGCATTGGATGTTAGAGGGCCTGTGGTTTGTATCAGTTTCAGAAGCAGAGTTGAACTAGATATGGTCCGTGTGTGTAGGAAACACAGTTCTTTTGTTCTGAGCACTCTCACGTTTCCCGCCTTATTCGAGACTCTAGAAAGCAAGAGCGTGCTTCTTGCTCTAAAGCAGAGTGTGTTTCATGGATGAGAAGTGTGCTGTGTGTTTCCCTTCAGAAACGGAGTTAAATGCCAGGCTCTGTGTCTTCCTACAAGCGAGACTTCGTTTCAGGTAAACGCAGTCACTTTTCAGCTCAAACGAAGCTATATTGTACACGAAGCTCACACGTTTCTCGCTCTTAACTGAAACGCATTGGATGTTAGAGGGCCTGTGGTTTGTATCAGTTTCAGAAGCAGAGTTGAACTAGATATGGTCCGTGTGTGTAGGAAACACAGTTCTTTTGTTCTGAGCACTCTCACGTTTCCCGCCTTATTAGAGACTCTAGAAAGCAAGAGCGTGCTTCTTGCTCTAAAGCAGAGTGTGTTTCATGGATGAGAAGTGTGCTGTGTGTTTCCCTTCAGAAACGGAGTTAAATGCCAGGCTCTGTGTCTTCCTACAAGCGAGACTTCGTTTCAGGTAAACGCAGTCACTTTTCAGCTCAAACGAAGCTATATTGTACACGAAGCTCACACGTTTCTCGCTCTTAACTGAAACGCATTGGATGTTAGAGGGCCTGTGGTTTGTATCAGTTTCAGAAGCAGAGTTGAACTAGATATGGTCCGTGTGTGTAGGAGACACAGTTCTTTTGTTCTGAGCACTCTCACGTTTCCCGCCTTATTAGAGACTCTAGAAAGCAAGAGCGTGCTTCTTGCTCTAAAGCAGAGTGTGTTTCATGGATGAGAAGTGTGCTGTGTGTTTCCCTTCAGAAACGGAGTTAAATGCCAGGCTCTGTGTCTTCCTACAAGCGAGACTTCGTTTCAGGTAAACGCAGTCACTTTTCAGCTCAAACGAAGCTATATTGTACACGAAGCTCACACGTTTCTCGCTCTTAACTGAAACGCATTGGATGTTAGAGGGCCTGTGGTTTGTATCAGTTTCAGAAGCAGAGTTGAACTAGATATGGTCCGTGTGTGTAGGAGACACAGTTCTTTTGTTCTGAGCACTCTCACGTTTCCCGCCTTATTAGAGACTCTAGAAAGCAAGAGCGTGCTTCTTGCTCTAAAGCAGAGTGTGTTTCATGGATGAGAAGTGTGCTGTGTGTTTCCCTTCAGAAACGGAGTTAAATGCCAGGCTCTGTGTCTTCCTACAAGCGAGACTTCGTTTCAGGTAAACGCAGTCACTTTTCAGCTCAAACGAAGCTATATTGTACACGAAGCTCACACGTTTCTCGCGCTTACCTGAAACGCATTGGATGTTAGAGGGCCTGTGGTTTGTATCAGTTTCAGAAGCAGAGTTGAACTAGATATGGTCTGTGTGTCGGAGACACAGTTCTTTTGTTCTGAGCACTCTCACGTTTCCCGCCTTATTCGAGACTCTAGAAAGCAAGAGCGTGCTTCTTGCTCTAAAGCAGAGTGTGTTTCATGGATGAGAAGTGTGCTGTGTGTTTCCCTTCAGAAACGGAGTTAAATGCCAGGCTCTGTGTCTTCCTACAAGCGAGACTTCGTTTCAGGTAAACGCAGTCACTTTTCAGCTCAAACGAAGCTATATTGTACACGAAGCTCACACGTTTCTCGCTCTTAACTGAAACGCATTGGATGTTAGAGGGCCTGTGGTTTGTATCAGTTTCAGAAGCAGAGTTGAACTAGATATGGTCCGTGTGTGTAGGAAACACAGTTCTTTTGTTCTGAGCACTCTCACGTTTCCCGCCTTATTAGAGACTCTAGAAAGCAAGAGCGTGCTTCTTGCTCTAGGGCAGAGTGTGTTTCATGGATGAGAAGTGTGCTGTGTGTTTCCCTTCAGAAACGGAGTTAAATGCCAGGCTCTGTGTCTTCCTACAAGCGAGACTTCGTTTCAGGTAAACGCAGTCACTTTTCAGCTCAAACGAAGCTATATTGTACACGAAGCTCACACGTTTCTCGCTCTTAACTGAAACGCATTGGATGTTAGAGGGCCTGTGGTTTGTATCAGTTTCAGAAGCAGAGTTGAACTAGATATGGTCCGTGTGTGTAGGAGACACAGTTCTTTTGTTCTGAGCACTCTCACGTTTCCCGCCTTATTAGAGACTCTAGAAAGCAAGAGCGTGCTTCTTGCTCTAAAGCAGAGTGTGTTTCATGGATGAGAAGTGTGCTGTGTGTTTCCCTTCAGAAACGGAGTTAAATGCCAGGCTCTGTGTCTTCCTACAAGCGAGACTTCGTTTCAGGTAAACGCAGTCACTTTTCAGCTCAAACGAAGCTATATTGTACACGAAGCTCACACGTTTCTCGCTCTTAACTGAAACGCATTGGATGTTAGAGGGCCTGTGGTTTGTATCAGTTTCAGAAGCAGAGTTGAACTAGATATGGTCCGTGTGTGTAGGAGACACAGTTCTTTTGTTCTGAGCACTCTCACGTTTCCCGCCTTATTAGAGACTCTAGAAAGCAAGAGCGTGCTTCTTGCTCTAAAGCAGAGTGTGTTTCATGGATGAGAAGTGTGCTGTGTGTTTCCCTTCAGAAACGGAGTTAAATGCCAGGCTCTGTGTCTTCCTACAAGCGAGACTTCGTTTCAGGTAAACGCAGTCACTTTTCAGCTCAAACGAAGCTATATTGTACACGAAGCTCACACGTTTCTCGCGCTTACCTGAAACGCATTGGATGTTAGAGGGCCTGTGGTTTGTATCAGTTTCAGAAGCAGAGTTGAACTAGATATGGTCTGTGTGTCGGAGACACAGTTCTTTTGTTCTGAGCACTCTCACGTTTCCCGCCTTATTCGAGACTCTAGAAAGCAAGAGCGTGCTTCTTGCTCTAAAGCAGAGTGTGTTTCATGGATGAGAAGTGTGCTGTGTGTTTCCCTTCAGAAACGGAGTTAAATGCCAGGCTCTGTGTCTTCCTACAAGCGAGACTTCGTTTCAGGTAAACGCAGTCACTTTTCAGCTCAAACGAAGCTATATTGTACACGAAGCTCACACGTTTCTCGCTCTTAACTGAAACGCATTGGATGTTAGAGGGCCTGTGGTTTGTATCAGTTTCAGAAGCAGAGTTGAACTAGATATGGTCCGTGTGTGTAGGAAACACAGTTCTTTTGTTCTGAGCACTCTCACGTTTCCCGCCTTATTCGAGACTCTAGAAAGCAAGAGCGTGCTTCTTGCTCTAAAGCAGAGTGTGTTTCATGGATGAGAAGTGTGCTGTGTGTTTCCCTTCAGAAACGGAGTTAAATGCCAGGCTCTGTGTCTTCCTACAAGCGAGACTTCGTTTCAGGTAAACGCAGTCACTTTTCAGCTCAAACGAAGCTATATTGTACACGAAGCTCACACGTTTCTCGCTCTTAACTGAAACGCATTGGATGTTAGAGGGCCTGTGGTTTGTATCAGTTTCAGAAGCAGAGTTGAACTAGATATGGTCCGTGTGTGTAGGAAACACAGTTCTTTTGTTCTGAGCACTCTCACGTTTCCCGCCTTATTAGAGACTCTAGAAAGCAAGAGCGTGCTTCTTGCTCTAAAGCAGAGTGTGTTTCATGGATGAGAAGTGTGCTGTGTGTTTCCCTTCAGAAACGGAGTTAAATGCCAGGCTCTGTGTCTTCCTACAAGCGAGACTTCGTTTCAGGTAAACGCAGTCACTTTTCAGCTCAAACGAAGCTATATTGTACACGAAGCTCACACGTTTCTCGCTCTTAACTGAAACGCATTGGATGTTAGAGGGCCTGTGGTTTGTATCAGTTTCAGAAGCAGAGTTGAACTAGATATGGTCCGTGTGTGTAGGAGACACAGTTCTTTTGTTCTGAGCACTCTCACGTTTCCCGCCTTATTAGAGACTCTAGAAAGCAAGAGCGTGCTTCTTGCTCTAAAGCAGAGTGTGTTTCATGGATGAGAAGTGTGCTGTGTGTTTCCCTTCAGAAACGGAGTTAAATGCCAGGCTCTGTGTCTTCCTACAAGCGAGACTTCGTTTCAGGTAAACGCAGTCACTTTTCAGCTCAAACGAAGCTATATTGTACACGAAGCTCACACGTTTCTCGCTCTTAACTGAAACGCATTGGATGTTAGAGGGCCTGTGGTTTGTATCAGTTTCAGAAGCAGAGTTGAACTAGATATGGTCCGTGTGTGTAGGAGACACAGTTCTTTTGTTCTGAGCACTCTCACGTTTCCCGCCTTATTAGAGACTCTAGAAAGCAAGAGCGTGCTTCTTGCTCTAAAGCAGAGTGTGTTTCATGGATGAGAAGTGTGCTGTGTGTTTCCCTTCAGAAACGGAGTTAAATGCCAGGCTCTGTGTCTTCCTACAAGCGAGACTTCGTTTCAGGTAAACGCAGTCACTTTTCAGCTCAAACGAAGCTATATTGTACACGAAGCTCACACGTTTCTCGCGCTTACCTGAAACGCATTGGATGTTAGAGGGCCTGTGGTTTGTATCAGTTTCAGAAGCAGAGTTGAACTAGATATGGTCTGTGTGTCGGAGACACAGTTCTTTTGTTCTGAGCACTCTCACGTTTCCCGCCTTATTCGAGACTCTAGAAAGCAAGAGCGTGCTTCTTGCTCTAAAGCAGAGTGTGTTTCATGGATGAGAAGTGTGCTGTGTGTTTCCCTTCAGAAACGGAGTTAAATGCCAGGCTCTGTGTCTTCCTACAAGCGAGACTTCGTTTCAGGTAAACGCAGTCACTTTTCAGCTCAAACGAAGCTATATTGTACACGAAGCTCACACGTTTCTCGCTCTTAACTGAAACGCATTGGATGTTAGAGGGCCTGTGGTTTGTATCAGTTTCAGAAGCAGAGTTGAACTAGATATGGTCCGTGTGTGTAGGAAACACAGTTCTTTTGTTCTGAGCACTCTCACGTTTCCCGCCTTATTAGAGACTCTAGAAAGCAAGAGCGTGCTTCTTGCTCTAGGGCAGAGTGTGTTTCATGGATGAGAAGTGTGCTGTGTGTTTCCCTTCAGAAACGGAGTTAAATGCCAGGCTCTGTGTCTTCCTACAAGCGAGACTTCGTTTCAGGTAAACGCAGTCACTTTTCAGCTCAAACGAAGCTATATTGTACACGAAGCTCACACGTTTCTCGCTCTTAACTGAAACGCATTGGATGTTAGAGGGCCTGTGGTTTGTATCAGTTTCAGAAGCAGAGTTGAACTAGATATGGTCCGTGTGTGTAGGAAACACAGTTCTTTTGTTCTGAGCACTCTCACGTTTCCCGCCTTATTAGAGACTCTAGAAAGCAAGAGCGTGCTTCTTGCTCTAAAGCAGAGTGTGTTTCATGGATGAGAAGTGTGCTGTGTGTTTCCCTTCAGAAACGGAGTTAAATGCCAGGCTCTGTGTCTTCCTACAAGCGAGACTTCGTTTCAGGTAAACGCAGTCACTTTTCAGCTCAAACGAAGCTATATTGTACACGAAGCTCACACGTTTCTCGCTCTTAACTGAAACGCATTGGATGTTAGAGGGCCTGTGGTTTGTATCAGTTTCAGAAGCAGAGTTGAACTAGATATGGTCCGTGTGTGTAGGAAACACAGTTCTTTTGTTCTGAGCACTCTCACGTTTCCCGCCTTATTCGAGACTCTAGAAAGCAAGAGCGTGCTTCTTGCTCTAAAGCAGAGTGTGTTTCATGGATGAGAAGTGTGCTGTGTGTTTCCCTTCAGAAACGGAGTTAAATGCCAGGCTCTGTGTCTTCCTACAAGCGAGACTTCGTTTCAGGTAAACGCAGTCACTTTTCAGCTCAAACGAAGCTATATTGTACACGAAGCTCACACGTTTCTCGCTCTTAACTGAAACGCATTGGATGTTAGAGGGCCTGTGGTTTGTATCAGTTTCAGAAGCAGAGTTGAACTAGATATGGTCCGTGTGTGTAGGAAACACAGTTCTTTTGTTCTGAGCACTCTCACGTTTCCCGCCTTATTCGAGACTCTAGAAAGCAAGAGCGTGCTTCTTGCTCTAAAGCAGAGTGTGTTTCATGGATGAGAAGTGTGCTGTGTGTTTCCCTTCAGAAACGGAGTTAAATGCCAGGCTCTGTGTCTTCCTACAAGCGAGACTTCGTTTCAGGTAAACGCAGTCACTTTTCAGCTCAAACGAAGCTATATTGTACACGAAGCTCACACGTTTCTCGCTCTTAACTGAAACGCATTGGATGTTAGAGGGCCTGTGGTTTGTATCAGTTTCAGAAGCAGAGTTGAACTAGATATGGTCCGTGTGTGTAGGAAACACAGTTCTTTTGTTCTGAGCACTCTCACGTTTCCCGCCTTATTCGAGACTCTAGAAAGCAAGAGCGTGCTTCTTGCTCTAAAGCAGAGTGTGTTTCATGGATGAGAAGTGTGCTGTGTGTTTCCCTTCAGAAACGGAGTTAAATGCCAGGCTCTGTGTCTTCCTACAAGCGAGACTTCGTTTCAGGTAAACGCAGTCACTTTTCAGCTCAAACGAAGCTATATTGTACACGAAGCTCACACGTTTCTCGCTCTTAACTGAAACGCATTGGATGTTAGAGGGCCTGTGGTTTGTATCAGTTTCAGAAGCAGAGTTGAACTAGATATGGTCCGTGTGTGTAGGAAACACAGTTCTTTTGTTCTGAGCACTCTCACGTTTCCCGCCTTATTAGAGACTCTAGAAAGCAAGAGCGTGCTTCTTGCTCTAAAGCAGAGTGTGTTTCATGGATGAGAAGTGTGCTGTGTGTTTCCCTTCAGAAACGGAGTTAAATGCCAGGCTCTGTGTCTTCCTACAAGCGAGACTTCGTTTCAGGTAAACGCAGTCACTTTTCAGCTCAAACGAAGCTATATTGTACACGAAGCTCACACGTTTCTCGCTCTTAACTGAAACGCATTGGATGTTAGAGGGCCTGTGGTTTGTATCAGTTTCAGAAGCAGAGTTGAACTAGATATGGTCCGTGTGTGTAGGAAACACAGTTCTTTTGTTCTGAGCACTCTCACGTTTCCCGCCTTATTCGAGACTCTAGAAAGCAAGAGCGTGCTTCTTGCTCTAAAGCAGAGTGTGTTTCATGGATGAGAAGTGTGCTGTGTGTTTCCCTTCAGAAACGGAGTTAAATGCCAGGCTCTGTGTCTTCCTACAAGCGAGACTTCGTTTCAGGTAAACGCAGTCACTTTTCAGCTCAAACGAAGCTATATTGTACACGAAGCTCACACGTTTCTCGCTCTTAACTGAAACGCATTGGATGTTAGAGGGCCTGTGGTTTGTATCAGTTTCAGAAGCAGAGTTGAACTAGATATGGTCCGTGTGTGTAGGAAACACAGTTCTTTTGTTCTGAGCACTCTCACGTTTCCCGCCTTATTCGAGACTCTAGAAAGCAAGAGCGTGCTTCTTGCTCTAAAGCAGAGTGTGTTTCATGGATGAGAAGTGTGCTGTGTGTTTCCCTTCAGAAACGGAGTTAAATGCCAGGCTCTGTGTCTTCCTACAAGCGAGACTTCGTTTCAGGTAAACGCAGTCACTTTTCAGCTCAAACGAAGCTATATTGTACACGAAGCTCACACGTTTCTCGCTCTTAACTGAAACGCATTGGATGTTAGAGGGCCTGTGGTTTGTATCAGTTTCAGAAGCAGAGTTGAACTAGATATGGTCCGTGTGTGTAGGAGACACAGTTCTTTTGTTCTGAGCACTCTCACGTTTCCCGCCTTATTAGAGACTCTAGAAAGCAAGAGCGTGCTTCTTGCTCTAAAGCAGAGTGTGTTTCATGGATGAGAAGTGTGCTGTGTGTTTCCCTTCAGAAACGGAGTTAAATGCCAGGCTCTGTGTCTTCCTACAAGCGAGACTTCGTTTCAGGTAAACGCAGTCACTTTTCAGCTCAAACGAAGCTATATTGTACACGAAGCTCACACGTTTCTCGCGCTTACCTGAAACGCATTGGATGTTAGAGGGCCTGTGGTTTGTATCAGTTTCAGAAGCAGAGTTGAACTAGATATGGTCTGTGTGTCGGAGACACAGTTCTTTTGTTCTGAGCACTCTCACGTTTCCCGCCTTATTCGAGACTCTAGAAAGCAAGAGCGTGCTTCTTGCTCTAAAGCAGAGTGTGTTTCATGGATGAGAAGTGTGCTGTTTGTTTCCCTTCAGAAACGGAGTTAAATGCCAGGCTCTGTGTCTTCCTACAAGCGAGACTTCGTTTCAGGTAAACGCAGTCACTTTTCAGCTCAAACGAAGCTATATTGTACACGAAGCTCACACGTTTCTCGCTCTTAACTGAAACGCATTGGATGTTAGAGGGCCTGTGGTTTGTATCAGTTTCAGAAGCAGAGTTGAACTAGATATGTTCCGTGTGTGTAGGAAACACAGTTCTTTTGTTCTGAGCACTCTCACGTTTCCCGCCTTATTCGAGACTCTAGAAAGCAAGAGCGTGCTTCTTGCTCTAAAGCAGAGTGTGTTTCATGGATGAGAAGTGTGCTGTGTGTTTCCCTTCAGAAACGGAGTTAAATGCCAGGCTCTGTGTCTTCCTACAAGCGAGACTTCGTTTCAGGTAAACGCAGTCACTTTTCAGCTCAAACGAAGCTATATTGTACACGAAGCTCACACGTTTCTCGCTCTTAACTGAAACGCATTGGATGTTAGAGGGCCTGTGGTTTGTATCAGTTTCAGAAGCAGAGTTGAACTAGATATGGTCCGTGTGTGTAGGAAACACAGTTCTTTTGTTCTGAGCACTCTCACGTTTCCCGCCTTATTCGAGACTCTAGAAAGCAAGAGCGTGCTTCTTGCTCTAAAGCAGAGTGTGTTTCATGGATGAGAAGTGTGCTGTGTGTTTCCCTTCAGAAACGGAGTTAAATGCCAGGCTCTGTGTCTTCCTACAAGCGAGACTTCGTTTCAGGTAAACGCAGTCACTTTTCAGCTCAAACGAAGCTATATTGTACACGAAGCTCACACGTTTCTCGCTCTTAACTGAAACGCATTGGATGTTAGAGGGCCTGTGGTTTGTATCAGTTTCAGAAGCAGAGTTGAACTAGATATGGTCCGTGTGTGTAGGAAACACAGTTCTTTTGTTCTGAGCACTCTCACGTTTCCCGCCTTATTCGAGACTCTAGAAAGCAAGAGCGTGCTT
Organism: Onychomys arenicola; assembly: GCA_949786405.1. NCBI lineage: Eukaryota > Metazoa > Chordata > Mammalia > Rodentia > Cricetidae > Onychomys > Onychomys arenicola. Next base: position 36,135 of record CATKUM010000166.1, on the reverse strand, counting down.
CTTGCTCTAAAGCAGAGTGTGTTTCATGGATGAGAAGTGTGCTGTGTGTTTCCCTTCAGAAACGGAGTTAAATGCCAGGCTCTGTGTCTTCCTACAAGCGAGACTTCGTTTCAGGTAAACGCAGTCACTTTTCAGCTCAAACGAAGCTATATTGTACACGAAGCTCACACGTTTCTCGCTCTTAACTGAAACGCATTGGATGTTAGAGGGCCTGTGGTTTGTATCAGTTTCAGAAGCAGAGTTGAACTAGATATGGTCCGTGTGTGTAGGAAACACAGTTCTTTTGTTCTGAGCACTCTCACGTTTCCCGCCTTATTAGAGACTCTAGAAAGCAAGAGCGTGCTTCTTGCTCCAAAGCAGAGTGTGTTTCATGGATGAGAAGTGTGCTGTGTGTTTCCCTTCAGAAACGGAGTTAAATGCCAGGCTCTGTGTCTTCCTACAAGCGAGACTTCGTTTCAGGTAAACGCAGTCACTTTTCAGCTCAAACGAAGCTATATTGTACACGAAGCTCACACGTTTCTCGCTCTTAACTGAAACGCATTGGATGTTAGAGGGCCTGTGCTTTGTATCAGTTTCAGAAGCAGAGTTGAACTAGATATGGTCCGTGTGTGTAGGAGACACAGTTCTTTTGTTCTGAGCACTCTCACGTTTCCCGCCTTATTAGAGACTCTAGAAACAAGAGCGTGCTTCTTGCTCTAAAGCAGAGTGTGTTTCATGGATGAGAAGTGTGCTGTGTGTTTCCCTTCAGAAATGGAGTTAAATGCCAGGCTCTGTGTCTTCCTACAAGCGAGACTTCGTTTCAGGTAAACGCAGTCACTTTTCAGCTCAAACGAAGCTATATTGTACACGAAGCTCACACGTTTCTCGCTCTTAACTGAAACGCATTGGATGTTAGAGGGCCTGTGGTTTGTATCAGTTTCAGAAGCAGAGTTGAACTAGATATGGTCCGTGTGTGTAGGAACCACAGTTCTTTTGTTCTGAGCACTCTCACGTTTCCCGCCTTATTCGAGACTCTAGAAAGCAAGAGCGTGCTTCTTGCTCTAAAGCAGAGTGTGTTTCATGGATGAGAAGTGTGCTGTGTGTTTCCCTTCAGAAACGGAGTTAAGTGCCAGGCTCTGTGTCTTCCTACAAGCGAGACTTCGTTTCAGGTAAACACAGTCACTTTTCAGCTCAAACGAAGCTATATTGTACACGAAGCTCACACGTTTCTCGCTCTTAACTGAAACGCATTGGATGTTAGAGGGCCTGTGGTTTGTATCAGTTTCAGAAGCAGAGTTGCACTAGATATGGTCCGTGTGTGTAGGAAACACAGTTCTTTTGTTCTGAGCACTCTCACGTTTCCCGCCTTATTCGAGACTCTAGAAAGCAAGAGCGTGCTTCTTGCTCTAAAGCAGAGTGTGTTTCATGGATGAGAAGTGTGCTGTGTGTTTCCCTTCAGAAACGGAGTTAAATGCCAGGCTCTGTGTCTTCCTACAAGCGAGACTTCGTTTCAGGTAAACGCAGTCACTTTTCAGCTCAAACGAAGCTATATTGTACACGAAGCTCACACGTTTCTCGCTCTTAACTGAAACGCATTGGATGTTAGAGGGCCTGTGGTTTGTATCAGTTTCAGAAGCAGAGTTGAACTAGATATGGTCCGTGTGTGTAGGAAACACAGTTCTTTTGTTCTGAGCACTCTCACGTTTCCCGCCTTATTTGAGACTCTAGAAAGCAAGAGCGTGCTTCTTGCTCTAAAGCAGAGTGTGTTTCATGGATGAGAAGTGTGCTGTGTGTTTCCCTTCAGAAACGGAGTTAAATGCCAGGCTCTGTGTCTTCCTACAAGCGAGACTTCGTTTCAGGTAAACGCAGTCACTTTTCAGCTCAAACGAAGCTATATTGTACACGAAGCTCACACGTTTCTCGCTCTTAACTGAAACGCATTGGATGTTAGAGGGCCTGTGGTTTGTATCAGTTTCAGAAGCAGAGTTGAACTAGATATGGTCCGTGTGTGTAGGAAACACAGTTCTTTTGTTCTGAGCACTCTCACGTTTCCCGCCTTATTCGGGACTCTAGAAAGCAAGAGCGTGCTTCTTGCTCTAAAGCAGAGTGTGTTTCATGGATGAGAAGTGTGCTGTGTGTTTCCCTTCAGAAACGGAGTTAAATGCCAGGCTCTGTGTCTTCCTACAAGCGAGACTTCGTTTCAGGTAAACGCAGTCACTTTTCAGCTCAAACGAAGCTATATTGTACACGAAGCTCACACGTTTCTCGCTCTTAACTGAAACGCATTGGATGTTAGAGGGCCTGTGGTTTGTATCAGTTTCAGAAGCAGAGTTGAACTAGATATGGTCCGTGTGTGTAGGAAACACAGTTCTTTTGTTCTGAGCACTCTCACGTTTCCCGCCTTATTCGAGACTCTAGAAAGCAAGAGCGTGCTTCTTGCTCTAAAGCAGAGTGTGTTTCATGGATGAGAAGTGTGCTGTGTGTTTCCCTTCAGAAACGGAGTTAAATGCCAGGCTCTGTGTCTTCCTACAAGCGAGACTTCGTTTCAGGTAAACGCAGTCACTTTTCAGCTCAAACGAAGCTATATTGTACACGAAGCTCACACGTTTCTCGCTCTTAACTGAAACGCATTGGATGTTAGAGGGCCTGTGGTTTGTATCAGTTTCAGAAGCAGAGTTGAACTAGATATGGTCCGTGTGTGTAGGAAACACAGTTCTTTTGTTCTGAGCACTCTCACGTTTCCCGCCTTATTCGAGACTCTAGAAAGCAAGAGCGTGCTTCTTGCTCTAAAGCAGAGTGTGTTTCATGGATGAGAAGTGTGCTGTGTGTTTCCCTTCAGAAACGGAGTTAAATGCCAGGCTCTGTGTCTTCCTACAAGCGAGACTTCGTTTCAGGTAAACGCAGTCACTTTTCAGCTCAAACGAAGCTATATTGTACACGAAGCTCACACGTTTCTCGCTCTTAACTGAAACGCATTGGATGTTAGAGGGCCTGTGGTTTGTATCAGTTTCAGAAGCAGAGTTGAACTAGATATGGTCCGTGTGTGTAGGAAACACAGTTCTTTTGTTCTGAGCACTCTCACGTTTCCCGCCTTATTCGAGACTCTAGAAAGCAAGAGCGTGCTTCTTGCTCTAAAGCAGAGTGTGTTTCATGGATGAGAAGTGTGCTGTGTGTTTCCCTTCAGAAACGGAGTTAAATGCCAGGCTCTGTGTCTTCCTACAAGTGAGACTTCGTTTCAGGTAAACGCAGTCACTTTTCAGCTCAAACGAAGCTATATTGTACACGAAGCTCACACGTTTCTCGCTCTTAACTGAAACGCATTGGATGTTAGAGGGCCTGTGGTTTGTATCAGTTTCAGAAGCAGAGTTGAACTAGATATGGTCCGTGTGTGTAGGAAACACAGTTCTTTTGTTCTGAGCACTCTCACGTTTCCCGCCTTATTCGAGACTCTAGAAAGCAAGAGCGTGCTTCTTGCTCTAAAGCAGAGTGTGTTTCATGGATGAGAAGTGTGCTGTGTGTTTCCCTTCAGAAACGGAGTTAAATGCCAGGCTCTGTGTCTTCCTACAAGCGAGACTTCGTTTCAGGTAAACGCAGTCACTTTTCAGCTCAAACGAAGCTATATTGTACACGAAGCTCACACGTTTCTCGCTCTTAACTGAAACGCATTGGATGTTAGAGGGCCTGTGGTTTGTATCAGTTTCAGAAGCAGAGTTGAACTAGATATGGTCCGTGTGTGTAGGAAACACAGTTCTTTTGTTCTGAGCACTCTCACGTTTCCCGCCTTATTAGAGACTCTAGAAAGCAAGAGCGTGCTTCTTGCTCTAAAGCAGAGTGTGTTTCATGGATGAGAAGTGTGCTGTGTGTTTCCCTTCAGAAACGGAGTTAAATGCCAGGCTCTGTGTCTTCCTACAAGCGAGACTTCGTTTCAGGTAAACGCAGTCACTTTTCAGCTCAAACGAAGCTATATTGTACACGAAGCTCACACGTTTCTCGCTCTTAACTGAAACGCATTGGATGTTAGAGGGCCTGTGGTTTGTATCAGTTTCAGAAGCAGAGTTGAACTAGATATGGTCCGTGTGTGTAGGAAACACAGTTCTTTTGTTCTGAGCACTCTCACGTTTCCCGCCTTATTCGAGACTCTAGAAAGCAAGAGCGTGCTTCTTGCTCTAAAGCAGAGTGTGTTTCATGGATGAGAAGTGTGCTGTGTGTTTCCCTTCAGAAACGGAGTTAAATGCCAGGCTCTGTGTCTTCCTACAAACGAGACTTCGTTTCAGGTAAACGCAGTCACTTTTCAGCTCAAACGAAGCTATATTGTACACGAAGCTCACACGTTTCTCGCTCTTACCTGAAACGCATTGGATGTTAGAGGGCCTGTGGTTTGTATCAGTTTCAGAAGCAGAGTTGAACTAGATATGTTCCGTGTGTGTAGGAAACACAGTTCTTTTGTTCTGAGCACTCTCACGTTTCCCGCCTTATTAGAGACTCTAGAAACAAGAGCGTGCTTCTTGCTCTAAAGCAGAGTGTGTTTCATGGATGAGAAGTGTGCTGTGTGTTTCCCTTCAGAAATGGAGTTAAATGCCAGGCTCTGTGTCTTCCTACAAGCGAGACTTCGTTTCAGGTAAACGCAGTCACTTTTCAGCTCAAACGAAGCTATATTGTACACGAAGCTCACACGTTTCTCGCTCTTAACTGAAACGCATTGGATGTTAGAGGGCCTGTGGTTTGTATCAGTTTCAGAAGCAGAGTTGAACTAGATATGGTCCGTGTGTGTAGGAACCACAGTTCTTTTGTTCTGAGCACTCTCACGTTTCCCGCCTTATTCGAGACTCTAGAAAGCAAGAGCGTGCTTCTTGCTCTAAAGCAGAGTGTGTTTCATGGATGAGAAGTGTGCTGTGTGTTTCCCTTCAGAAACGGAGTTAAGTGCCAGGCTCTGTGTCTTCCTACAAACGAGACTTCGTTTCAGGTAAACACAGTCACTTTTCAGCTCAAACGAAGCTATATTGTACACGAAGCTCACACGTTTCTCGCTCTTAACTGAAACGCATTGGATGTTAGAGGGCCTGTGGTTTGTATCAGTTTCAGAAGCAGAGTTGCACTAGATATGGTCCGTGTGTGTAGGAAACACAGTTCTTTTGTTCTGAGCACTCTCACGTTTCCCGCCTTATTCGAGACTCTAGAAAGCAAGAGCGTGCTTCTTGCTCTAAAGCAGAGTGTGTTTCATGGATGAGAAGTGTGCTGTGTGTTTCCCTTCAGAAACGGAGTTAAATGCCAGGCTCTGTGTCTTCCTACAAGCGAGACTTCGTTTCAGGTAAACGCAGTCACTTTTCAGCTCAAACGAAGCTATATTGTACACGAAGCTCACACGTTTCTCGCTCTTAACTGAAACGCATTGGATGTTAGAGGGCCTGTGGTTTGTATCAGTTTCAGAAGCAGAGTTGAACTAGATATGGTCCGTGTGTGTAGGAAACACAGTTCTTTTGTTCTGAGCACTCTCACGTTTCCCGCCTTATTTGAGACTCTAGAAAGCAAGAGCGTGCTTCTTGCTCTAAAGCAGAGTGTGTTTCATGGATGAGAAGTGTGCTGTGTGTTTCCCTTCAGAAACGGAGTTAAATGCCAGGCTCTGTGTCTTCCTACAAGCGAGACTTCGTTTCAGGTAAACGCAGTCACTTTTCAGCTCAAACGAAGCTATATTGTACACGAAGCTCACACGTTTCTCGCTCTTAACTGAAACGCATTGGATGTTAGAGGGCCTGTGGTTTGTATCAGTTTCAGAAGCAGAGTTGAACTAGATATGGTCCGTGTGTGTAGGAAACACAGTTCTTTTGTTCTGAGCACTCTCACGTTTCCCGCCTTATTCGAGACTCTAGAAAGCAAGAGCGTGCTTCTTGCTCTAAAGCAGAGTGTGTTTCATGGATGAGAAGTGTGCTGTGTGTTTCCCTTCAGAAACGGAGTTAAATGCCAGGCTCTGTGTCTTCCTACAAGCGAGACTTCGTTTCAGGTAAACGCAGTCACTTTTCAGCTCAAACGAAGCTATATTGTACACGAAGCTCACACGTTTCTCGCTCTTAACTGAAACGCATTGGATGTTAGAGGGCCTGTGGTTTGTATCAGTTTCAGAAGCAGAGTTGAACTAGATATGGTCCGTGTGTGTAGGAAACACAGTTCTTTTGTTCTGAGCACTCTCACGTTTCCCGCCTTATTCGAGACTCTAGAAAGCAAGAGCGTGCTTCTTGCTCTAAAGCAGAGTGTGTTTCATGGATGAGAAGTGTGCTGTGTGTTTCCCTTCAGAAACGGAGTTAAATGCCAGGCTCTGTGTCTTCCTACAAGCGAGACTTCGTTTCAGGTAAACGCAGTCACTTTTCAGCTCAAACGAAGCTATATTGTACACGAAGCTCACACGTTTCTCGCTCTTAACTGAAACGCATTGGATGTTAGAGGGCCTGTGGTTTGTATCAGTTTCAGAAGCAGAGTTGAACTAGATATGGTCCGTGTGTGTAGGAAACACAGTTCTTTTGTTCTGAGCACTCTCACGTTTCCCGCCTTATTCGAGACTCTAGAAAGCAAGAGCGTGCTTCTTGCTCTAAAGCAGAGTGTGTTTCATGGATGAGAAGTGTGCTGTGTGTTTCCCTTCAGAAACGGAGTTAAATGCCAGGCTCTGTGTCTTCCTACAAGCGAGACTTCGTTTCAGGTAAACGCAGTCACTTTTCAGCTCAAACGAAGCTATATTGTACACGAAGCTCACACGTTTCTCGCTCTTAACTGAAACGCATTGGATGTTAGAGGGCCTGTGGTTTGTATCAGTTTCAGAAGCAGAGTTGAACTAGATATGGTCCGTGTGTGTAGGAAACACAGTTCTTTTGTTCTGAGCACTCTCACGTTTCCCGCCTTATTCGAGACTCTAGAAAGCAAGAGCGTGCTTCTTGCTCTAAAGCAGAGTGTGTTTCATGGATGAGAAGTGTGCTGTGTGTTTCCCTTCAGAAACGGAGTTAAATGCCAGGCTCTGTGTCTTCCTACAAGCGAGACTTCGTTTCAGGTAAACGCAGTCACTTTTCAGCTCAAACGAAGCTATATTGTACACGAAGCTCACACGTTTCTCGCTCTTAACTGAAACGCATTGGATGTTAGAGGGCCTGTGGTTTGTATCAGTTTCAGAAGCAGAGTTGAACTAGATATGGTCCGTGTGTGTAGGAAACACAGTTCTTTTGTTCTGAGCACTCTCACGTTTCCCGCCTTATTCGAGACTCTAGAAAGCAAGAGCGTGCTTCTTGCTCTAAAGCAGAGTGTGTTTCATGGATGAGAAGTGTGCTGTGTGTTTCCCTTCAGAAACGGAGTTAAATGCCAGGCTCTGTGTCTTCCTACAAGCGAGACTTCGTTTCAGGTAAACGCAGTCACTTTTCAGCTCAAACGAAGCTATATTGTACACGAAGCTCACACGTTTCTCGCTCTTAACTGAAACGCATTGGATGTTAGAGGGCCTGTGGTTTGTATCAGTTTCAGAAGCAGAGTTGAACTAGATATGGTCCGTGTGTGTAGGAAACACAGTTCTTTTGTTCTGAGCACTCTCACGTTTCCCGCCTTATTAGAGACTCTAGAAAGCAAGAGCGTGCTTCTTGCTCTAAAGCAGAGTGTGTTTCATGGATGAGAAGTGTGCTGTGTGTTTCCCTTCAGAAACGGAGTTAAATGCCAGGCTCTGTGTCTTCCTACAAGCGAGACTTCGTTTCAGGTAAACGCAGTCACTTTTCAGCTCAAACGAAGCTATATTGTACACGAAGCTCACACGTTTCTCGCTCTTAACTGAAACGCATTGGATGTTAGAGGGCCTGTGGTTTGTATCAGTTTCAGAAGCAGAGTTGAACTAGATATGGTCCGTGTGTGTAGGAAACACAGTTCTTTTGTTCTGAGCACTCTCACGTTTCCCGCCTTATTCGAGACTCTAGAATGCAAGAGCGTGCTTCTTGCTCTAAAGCAGAGTGTGTTTCATGGATGAGAAGTGTGCTGTGTGTTTCCCTTCAGAAACGGAGTTAAATGCCAGGCTCTGTGTCTTCCTACAAACGAGACTTCGTTTCAGGTAAACGCAGTCACTTTTCAGCTCAAACGAAGCTATATTGTACACGAAGCTCACACGTTTCTCGCTCTTACCTGAAACGCATTGGATGTTAGAGGGCCTGTGGTTTGTATCAGTTTCAGAAGCAGAGTTGAACTAGATATGTTCCGTGTGTGTAGGAAACACAGTTCTTTTGTTCTGAGCACTCTCACGTTTCCCGCCTTATTAGAGACTCTAGCAAGCAAGAGCGTGCTTCTTGCTCTAAAGCAGAGTGTGTTTCATGGATGAGAAGTGTGCTGTGTGTTTCCCTTCAGAAACGGAGTTAAATGCCAGGCTCTGTGTCTTCCTACAAGCGAGACTTCGTTTCAGGTAAACGCAGTCACTTTTCAGCTCAAACGAAGCTATATTGTACACGAAGCTCACACGTTTCTCGCTCTTAACTGAAACGCATTGGATGTTAGAGGGCCTGTGGTTTGTATCAGTTTCAGAAGCAGAGTTGAACTAGATATGGTCCGTGTGTGTAGGAAACACAGTTCTTTTGTTCTGAGCACTCTCACGTTTCCCGCCTTATTCGAGACTCTAGAAAGCAAGAGCGTGCTTCTTGCTCTAAAGCAGAGTGTGTTTCATGGATGAGAAGTGTGCTGTGTGTTTCCCTTCAGAAACGGAGTTAAATGCCAGGCTCTGTGTCTTCCTACAAGCGAGACTTCGTTTCAGGTAAACGCAGTCACTTTTCAGCTCAAACGAAGCTATATTGTACACGAAGCTCACACGTTTCTCGCTCTTAACTGAAACGCATTGGATGTTAGAGGGCCTGTGGTTTGTATCAGTTTCAGAAGCAGAGCTGAACTAGATATGGTCCGTGTGTGTAGGAAACACAGTTCTTTTGTTCTGAGCACTCTCACGTTTCCCGCCTTATTCGAGACTCTAGAAAGCAAGAGCGTGCTTCTTGCTCTAAAGCAGAGTGTGTTTCATGGATGAGAAGTGTGCTGTGTGTTTCCCTTCAGAAACGGAGTTAAATGCCAGGCTCTGTGTCTTCCTACAAGCGAGACTTCGTTTCAGGTAAACGCAGTCACTTTTCAGCTCAAACGAAGCTATATTGTACACGAAGCTCACACGTTTCTCGCTCTTAACTGAAACGCATTGGATGTTAGAGGGCCTGTGGTTTGTATCAGTTTCAGAAGCAGAGTTGAACTAGATATGGTCCGTGTGTGTAGGAAACACAGTTCTTTTGTTCTGAGCACTCTCACGTTTCCCGCCTTATTCGAGACTCTAGAAAGCAAGAGCGTGCTTCTTGCTCTAAAGCAGAGTGTGTTTCATGGATGAGAAGTGTGCTGTGTGTTTCCCTTCAGAAACGGAGTTAAATGCCAGGCTCTGTGTCTTCCTACAAGCGAGACTTCGTTTCAGGTAAACGCAGTCACTTTTCAGCTCAAACGAAGCTATATTGTACACGAAGCTCACACGTTTCTCGCTCTTAACTGAAACGCATTGGATGTTAGAGGGCCTGTGGTTTGTATCAGTTTCAGAAGCAGAGTTGAACTAGATATGGTCCGTGTGTGTAGGAAACACAGTTCTTTTGTTCTGAGCACTCTCACGTTTCCCGCCTTATTCGAGACTCTAGAAAGCAAGAGCGTGCTTCTTGCTCTAAAGCAGAGTGTGTTTCATGGATGAGAAGTGTGCTGTGTGTTTCCCTTCAGAAACGGAGTTAAATGCCAGGCTCTGTGTCTTCCTACAAGCGAGACTTCGTTTCAGGTAAACGCAGTCACTTTTCAGCTCAAACGAAGCTATATTGTACACGAAGCTCACACGTTTCTCGCTCTTAACTGAAACGCATTGGATGTTAGAGGGCCTGTGGTTTGTATCAGTTTCAGAAGCAGAGTTGAACTAGATATGGTCCGTGTGTGTAGGAAACACAGTTCTTTTGTTCTGAGCACTCTCACGTTTCCCGCCTTATTAGAGACTCTAGCAAGCAAGAGCGTGCTTCTTGCTCTAAAGCAGAGTGTGTTTCATGGATGAGAAGTGTGCTGTGTGTTTCCCTTCAGAAACGGAGTTAAATGCCAGGCTCTGTGTCTTCCTACAAGCGAGACTTCGTTTCAGGTAAACGCAGTCACTTTTCAGCTCAAACGAAGCTATATTGTACACGAAGCTCACACGTTTCTCGCTCTTAACTGAAACGCATTGGATGTTAGAGGGCCTGTGGTTTGTATCAGTTTCAGAAGCAGAGTTGAACTAGATATGGTCCGTGTGTGTAGGAAACACAGTTCTTTTGTTCTGAGCACTCTCACGTTTCCCGCCTTATTAGAGACTCTAGCAAGCAAGAGCGTGCTTCTTGCTCTAAAGCAGAGTGTGTTTCATGGATGAGAAGTGTGCTGTGTGTTTCCCTTCAGAAACGGAGTTAAATGCCAGGCTCTGTGTCTTCCTACAAGCGAGACTTCGTTTCAGGTAAACGCAGTCACTTTTCAGCTCAAACGAAGCTATATTGTACACGAAGCTCACACGTTTCTCGCTCTTAACTGAAACGCATTGGATGTTAGAGGGCCTGTGGTTTGTATCAGTTTCAGAAGCAGAGTTGAACTAGATATGGTCCGTGTGTGTAGGAAACACAGTTCTTTTGTTCTGAGCACTCTCACGTTTCCCGCCTTATTAGAGACTCTAGCAAGCAAGAGCGTGCTTCTTGCTCTAAAGCAGAGTGTGTTTCATGGATGAGAAGTGTGCTGTGTGTTTCCCTTCAGAAACGGAGTTAAATGCCAGGCTCTGTGTCTTCCTACAAGCGAGACTTCGTTTCAGGTAAACGCAGTCACTTTTCAGCTCAAACGAAGCTATATTGTACACGAAGCTCACACGTTTCTCGCTCTTAACTGAAACGCATTGGATGTTAGAGGGCCTGTGGTTTGTATCAGTTTCAGAAGCAGAGTTGAACTAGATATGGTCCGTGTGTGTAGGAAACACAGTTCTTTTGTTCTGAGCACTCTCACGTTTCCCGCCTTATTAGAGACTCTAGCAAGCAAGAGCGTGCTTCTTGCTCTAAAGCAGAGTGTGTTTCATGGATGAGAAGTGTGCTGTGTGTTTCCCTTCAGAAACGGAGTTAAATGCCAGGCTCTGTGTCTTCCTACAAGCGAGACTTCGTTTCAGGTAAACGCAGTCACTTTTCAGCTCAAACGAAGCTATATTGTACACGAAGCTCACACGTTTCTCGCTCTTAACTGAAACGCATTGGATGTTAGAGGGCCTGTGGTTTGTATCAGTTTCAGAAGCAGAGTTGAACTAGATATGGTCCGTGTGTGTAGGAAACACAGTTCTTTTGTTCTGAGCACTCTCACGTTTCCCGCCTTATTCGAGACTCTAGAAAGCAAGAGCGTGCTTCTTGCTCTAAAGCAGAGTGTGTTTCATGGATGAGAAGTGTGCTGTGTGTTTCCCTTCAGAAACGGAGTTAAATGCCAGGCTCTGTGTCTTCCTACAAGCGAGACTTCGTTTCAGGTAAACGCAGTCACTTTTCAGCTCAAACGAAGCTATATTGTACACGAAGCTCACACGTTTCTCGCTCTTAACTGAAACGCATTGGATGTTAGAGGGCCTGTGGTTTGTATCAGTTTCAGAAGCAGAGCTGAACTAGATATGGTCCGTGTGTGTAGGAAACACAGTTCTTTTGTTCTGAGCACTCTCACGTTTCCCGCCTTATTAGAGACTCTAGAAAGCAAGAGCGTGCTTCTTGCTCTAAAGCAGAGTGTGTTTCATGGATGAGAAGTGTGCTGTGTGTTTCCCTTCAGAAACGGAGTTAAATGCCAGGCTCTGTGTCTTCCTACAAGCGAGACTTCGTTTCAGGTAAACGCAGTCACTTTTCAGCTCAAACGAAGCTATATTGTACACGAAGCTCACACGTTTCTCGCTCTTAACTGAAACGCATTGGATGTTAGAGGGCCTGTGGTTTGTATCAGTTTCAGAAGCAGAGTTGAACTAGATATGGTCCGTGTGTGTAGGAAACACAGTTCTTTTGTTCTGAGCACTCTCACGTTTCCCGCCTTATTCGAGACTCTAGAAAGCAAGAGCGTGCTTCTTGCTCTAAAGCAGAGTGTGTTTCATGGATGAGAAGTGTGCTGTGTGTTTCCCTTCAGAAACGGAGTTAAATGCCAGGCTCTGTGTCTTCCTACAAGCGAGACTTCGTTTCAGGTAAACGCAGTCACTTTTCAGCTCAAACGAAGCTATATTGTACACGAAGCTCACACGTTTCTCGCTCTTAACTGAAACGCATTGGATGTTAGAGGGCCTGTGGTTTGTATCAGTTTCAGAAGCAGAGTTGAACTAGATATGGTCCGTGTGTGTAGGAAACACAGTTCTTTTGTTCTGAGCACTCTCACGTTTCCCGCCTTATTAGAGACTCTAGCAAGCAAGAGCGTGCTTCTTGCTCTAAAGCAGAGTGTGTTTCATGGATGAGAAGTGTGCTGTGTGTTTCCCTTCAGAAACGGAGTTAAATGCCAGGCTCTGTGTCTTCCTACAAGCGAGACTTCGTTTCAGGTAAACGCAGTCACTTTTCAGCTCAAACGAAGCTATATTGTACACGAAGCTCACACGTTTCTCGCTCTTAACTGAAACGCATTGGATGTTAGAGGGCCTGTGGTTTGTATCAGTTTCAGAAGCAGAGTTGAACTAGATATGGTCCGTGTGTGTAGGAAACACAGTTCTTTTGTTCTGAGCACTCTCACGTTTCCCGCCTTATTCGGGACTCTAGAAAGCAAGAGCGTGCTTCTTGCTCTAAAGCAGAGTGTGTTTCATGGATGAGAAGTGTGCTGTGTGTTTCCCTTCAGAAACGGAGTTAAATGCCAGGCTCTGTGTCTTCCTACAAGCGAGACTTCGTTTCAGGTAAACGCAGTCACTTTTCAGCTCAAACGAAGCTATATTGTACACGAAGCTCACACGTTTCTCGCTCTTAACTGAAACGCATTGGATGTTAGAGGGCCTGTGGTTTGTATCAGTTTCAGAAGCAGAGCTGAACTAGATATGGTCCATGTGTGTAGGAAACACAGTTCTTTTGTTCTGAGCACTCTCACGTTTCCCGCCTTATTCGAGACTCTAGAAAGCAAGAGCGTGCTTCTTGCTCTAAAGCAGAGTGTGTTTCATGGATGAGAAGTGTGCTGTGTGTTTCCCTTCAGAAACGGAGTTAAATGCCAGGCTCTGTGTCTTCCTACAAGCGAGACTTCGTTTCAGGTAAACGCAGTCACTTTTCAGCTCAAACGAAGCTATATTGTACATGAAGCTCACACGTTTCTCGCTCTTAACTGAAACGCATTGGATGTTAGAGGGCCTGTGGTTTGTATCAGTTTCAGAAGCAGAGTTGAACTAGATATGGTCCGTGTGTGTAGGAAACACAGTTCTTTTGTTCTGAGCACTCTCACGTTTCCCGCCTTATTCGAGACTCTAGAAAGCAAGAGCGTGCTTCTTGCTCTAAAGCAGAGTGTGTTTCATGGATGAGAAGTGTGCTGTGTGTTTCCCTTCAGAAACGGAGTTAAATGCCAGGCTCTGTGTCTTCCTACAAGCGAGACTTCGTTTCAGGTAAACGCAGTCACTTTTCAGCTCAAACGAAGCTATATTGTACACGAAGCTCACACGTTTCTCGCTCTTAACTGAAACGCATTGGATGTTAGAGGGCCTGTGGTTTGTATCAGTTTCAGAAGCAGAGTTGAACTAGATATGGTCCGTGTGTGTAGGAAACACAGTTCTTTTGTTCTGAGCACTCTCACGTTTCCCGCCTTATTCGAGACTCTAGAAAGCAAGAGCGTGCTTCTTGCTCTAAAGCAGAGTGTGTTTCATGGATGAGAAGTGTGCTGTGTGTTTCCCTTCAGAAACGGAGTTAAATGCCAGGCTCTGTGTCTTCCTACAAGCGAGACTTCGTTTCAGGTAAACGCAGTCACTTTTCAGCTCAAACGAAGCTATATTGTACACGAAGCTCACACGTTTCTCGCTCTTAACTGAAACGCATTGGATGTTAGAGGGCCTGTGGTTTGTATCAGTTTCAGAAGCAGAGTTGAACTAGATATGGTCCGTGTGTGTAGGAAACACAGTTCTTTTGTTCTGAGCACTCTCACGTTTCCCGCCTTATTAGAGACTCTAGAAAGCAAGAGCGTGCTTCTTGCTCTAAAGCAGAGTGTGTTTCATGGATGAGAAGTGTGCTGTGTGTTTCCCTTCAGAAACGGAGTTAAATGCCAGGCTCTGTGTCTTCCTACAAGCGAGACTTCGTTTCAGGTAAACGCAGTCACTTTTCAGCTCAAACGAAGCTATATTGTACACGAAGCTCACACGTTTCTCGCTCTTAACTGAAACGCATTGGATGTTAGAGGGCCTGTGGTTTGTATCAGTTTCAGAAGCAGAGTTGAACTAGATATGGTCCGTGTGTGTAGGAAACACAGTTCTTTTGTTCTGAGCACTCTCACGTTTCCCGCCTTATTCGAGACTCTAGAAAGCAAGAGCGTGCTTCTTGCTCTAAAGCAGAGTGTGTTTCATGGATGAGAAGTGTGCTGTGTGTTTCCCTTCAGAAACGGAGTTAAATGCCAGGCTCTGTGTCTTCCTACAAGCGAGACTTCGTTTCAGGTAAACGCAGTCACTTTTCAGCTCAAACGAAGCTATATTGTACACAAAGCTCACACGTTTCTCGCTCTTAACTGAAACGCATTGGATGTTAGAGGGCCTGTGGTTTGTATCAGTTTCAGAAGCAGAGTTGAACTAGATATGGTCCGTGTGTGTAGGAAACACAGTTCTTTTGTTCTGAGCACTCTCACGTTTCCCGCCTTATTCGAGACTCTAGAAAGCAAGAGCGTGCTTCTTGCTCTAAAGCAGAGTGTGTTTCATGGATGAGAAGTGTGCTGTGTGTTTCCCTTCAGAAACGGAGTTAAATGCCAGGCTCTGTGTCTTCCTACAAGCGAGACTTCGTTTCAGGTAAACGCAGTCACTTTTCAGCTCAAACGAAGCTATATTGTACACGAAGCTCACACGTTTCTCGCTCTTAACTGAAACGCATTGGATGTTAGAGGGCCTGTGGTTTGTATCAGTTTCAGAAGCAGAGTTGAACTAGATATGGTCCGTGTGTGTAGGAAACACAGTTCTTTTGTTCTGAGCACTCTCACGTTTCCCGCCTTATTAGAGACTCTAGAAAGCAAGAGCGTGCTTCTTGCTCTAAAGCAGAGTGTGTTTCATGGATGAGAAGTGTGCTGTGTGTTTCCCTTCAGAAACGGAGTTAAATGCCAGGTCTGTGTCTTCCTACAAGCGAGACTTCGTTTCAGGTAAACGCAGTCACTTTTCAGCTCAAACGAAGCTATATTGTACACGAAGCTCACACGTTTCTCGCGCTTACCTGAAACGCATTGGATGTTAGAGGGCCTGTGGTTTGTATCAGTTTCAGAAGCAGAGTTGAACTAGATATGGTCTGTGTGTCGGAGACACAGTTCTTTTGTTCTGAGCACTCTCACGTTTCCCGCCTTATTCGAGACTCTAGAAAGCAAGAGCGTGCTTCTTGCTCTAAAGCAGAGTGTGTTTCATGGATGAGAAGTGTGCTGTTTGTTTCCCTTCAGAAACGGAGTTAAATGCCAGGCTCTGTGTCTTCCTACAAGCGAGACTTCGTTTCAGGTAAACGCAGTCACTTTTCAGCTCAAACGAAGCTATATTGTACACGAAGCTCACACGTTTCTCGCTCTTAACTGAAACGCATTGGATGTTAGAGGGCCTGTGGTTTGTATCAGTTTCAGAAGCAGAGTTGAACTAGATATGGTCCGTGTGTGTAGGAACCACAGTTCTTTTGTTCTGAGCACTCTCACGTTTCCCGCCTTATTCGAGACTCTAGAAAGCAAGAGCGTGCTTCTTGCTCTAAAGCAGAGTGTGTTTCATGGATGAGAAGTGTGCTGTGTGTTTCCCTTCAGAAACGGAGTTAAATGCCAGGCTCTGTGTCTTCCTACAAGCGAGACTTCGTTTCAGGTAAACGCAGTCACTTTTCAGCTCAAACGAAGCTATATTGTACATGAAGCTCACACGTTTCTCGCTCTTAACTGAAACGCATTGGATGTTAGAGGGCCTGTGGTTTGTATCAGTTTCAGAAGCAGAGTTGAACTAGATATGGTCCGTGTGTGTAGGAAACACAGTTCTTTTGTTCTGAGCACTCTCACGTTTCCCGCCTTATTCGAGACTCTAGAAAGCAAGAGCGTGCTTCTTGCTCTAAAGCAGAGTGTGTTTCATGGATGAGAAGTGTGCTGTGTGTTTCCCTTCAGAAACGGAGTTAAATGCCAGGCTCTGTGTCTTCCTACAAGCGAGACTTCGTTTCAGGTAAACGCAGTCACTTTTCAGCTCAAACGAAGCTATATTGTACACGAAGCTCACACGTTTCTCGCTCTTAACTGAAACGCATTGGATGTTAGAGGGCCTGTGGTTTGTATCAGTTTCAGAAGCAGAGTTGAACTAGATATGGTCCGTGTGTGTAGGAAACACAGTTCTTTTGTTCTGAGCACTCTCACGTTTCCCGCCTTATTCGAGACTCTAGAAAGCAAGAGCGTGCTTCTTGCTCTAAAGCAGAGTGTGTTTCATGGATGAGAAGTGTGCTGTGTGTTTCCCTTCAGAAACGGAGTTAAATGCCAGGCTCTGTGTCTTCCTACAAGCGAGACTTCGTTTCAGGTAAACGCAGTCACTTTTCAGCTCAAACGAAGCTATATTGTACACGAAGCTCACACGTTTCTCGCTCTTAACTGAAACGCATTGGATGTTAGAGGGCCTGTGGTTTGTATCAGTTTCAGAAGCAGAGTTGAACTAGATATGGTCCGTGTGTGTAGGAAACACAGTTCTTTTGTTCTGAGCACTCTCACGTTTCCCGCCTTATTAGAGACTCTAGAAAGCAAGAGCGTGCTTCTTGCTCTAAAGCAGAGTGTGTTTCATGGATGAGAAGTGTGCTGTGTGTTTCCCTTCAGAAACGGAGTTAAATGCCAGGCTCTGTGTCTTCCTACAAGCGAGACTTCGTTTCAGGTAAACGCAGTCACTTTTCAGCTCAAACGAAGCTATATTGTACACGAAGCTCACACGTTTCTCGCTCTTAACTGAAACGCATTGGATGTTAGAGGGCCTGTGGTTTGTATCAGTTTCAGAAGCAGAGTTGAACTAGATATGGTCCGTGTGTGTAGGAAACACAGTTCTTTTGTTCTGAGCACTCTCACGTTTCCCGCCTTATTCGAGACTCTAGAAAGCAAGAGCGTGCTTCTTGCTCTAAAGCAGAGTGTGTTTCATGGATGAGAAGTGTGCTGTGTGTTTCCCTTCAGAAACGGAGTTAAATGCCAGGCTCTGTGTCTTCCTACAAGCGAGACTTCGTTTCAGGTAAACGCAGTCACTTTTCAGCTCAAACGAAGCTATATTGTACACAAAGCTCACACGTTTCTCGCTCTTAACTGAAACGCATTGGATGTTAGAGGGCCTGTGGTTTGTATCAGTTTCAGAAGCAGAGTTGAACTAGATATGGTCCGTGTGTGTAGGAAACACAGTTCTTTTGTTCTGAGCACTCTCACGTTTCCCGCCTTATTCGAGACTCTAGAAAGCAAGAGCGTGCTTCTTGCTCTAAAGCAGAGTGTGTTTCATGGATGAGAAGTGTGCTGTGTGTTTCCCTTCAGAAACGGAGTTAAATGCCAGGCTCTGTGTCTTCCTACAAGCGAGACTTCGTTTCAGGTAAACGCAGTCACTTTTCAGCTCAAACGAAGCTATATTGTACACGAAGCTCACACGTTTCTCGCTCTTAACTGAAACGCATTGGATGTTAGAGGGCCTGTGGTTTGTATCAGTTTCAGAAGCAGAGCTGAACTAGATATGGTCCGTGTGTGTAGGAAACACAGTTCTTTTGTTCTGAGCACTCTCACGTTTCCCGCCTTATTCGAGACTCTAGAAAGCAAGAGCGTGCTTCTTGCTCTAAAGCAGAGTGTGTTTCATGGATGAGAAGTGTGCTGTGTGTTTCCCTTCAGAAACGGAGTTAAATGCCAGGCTCTGTGTCTTCCTACAAGCGAGACTTCGTTTCAGGTAAACGCAGTCACTTTTCAGCTCAAACGAAGCTATATTGTACACGAAGCTCACACGTTTCTCGCTCTTAACTGAAACGCATTGGATGTTAGAGGGCCTGTGGTTTGTATCAGTTTCAGAAGCAGAGTTGAACTAGATATGGTCCGTGTGTGTAGGAAACACAGTTCTTTTGTTCTGAGCACTCTCACGTTTCCCGCCTTATTAGAGACTCTAGAAAGCAAGAGCGTGCTTCTTGCTCTAAAGCAGAGTGTGTTTCATGGATGAGAAGTGTGCTGTGTGTTTCCCTTCAGAAACGGAGTTAAATGCCAGGTCTGTGTCTTCCTACAAGCGAGACTTCGTTTCAGGTAAACGCAGTCACTTTTCAGCTCAAACGAAGCTATATTGTACACGAAGCTCACACGTTTCTCGCTCTTAACTGAAACGCATTGGATGTTACAGGCCTGTGGTTTGTATCAGTTTCAGAAGCAGAGTTGAACTAGATATGGTCCGTGTGTGTAGGAGACACAGTTCTTTTGTTCTGAGCACTCTCACGTTTCCCGCCTTATTAGAGACTCTAGAAAGCAAGAGCGTGCTTCTTGCTCTAAAGCAGAGTGTGTTTCATGGATGAGAAGTGTGCTGTGTGTTTCCCTTCAGAAATGGAGTTAAATGCCAGGCTCTGTGTCTTCCTACAAGCGAGACTTCGTTTCAGGTAAACGCAGTCACTTTTCAGCTCAAACGAAGCTATATTGTACACGAAGCTCACACGTTTCTCGCTCTTAACTGAAACGCATTGGATGTTAGAGGGCCTGTGGTTTGTATCAGTTTCAGAAGCAGAGTTGAACTAGATATGGTCCGTGTGTGTAGGAAACACAGTTCTTTTGTTCTGAGCACTCTCACGTTTCCCGCCTTATTCGAGACTCTAGAAAGCAAGAGCGTGCTTCTTGCTCTAAAGCAGAGTGTGTTTCATGGATGAGAAGTGTGCTGTGTGTTTCCCTTCAGAAACGGAGTTAAATGCCAGGCTCTGTGTCTTCCTACAAGCGAGACTTCGTTTCAGGTAAACGCAGTCACTTTTCAGCTCAAACGAAGCTATATTGTACACGAAGCTCACACGTTTCTCACTCTTAACTGAAACGCATTGGATGTTAGAGGGCCTGTGGTTTGTATCAGTTTCAGAAGCAGAGCTGAACTAGATATGGTCCGTGTGTGTAGGAAACACAGTTCTTTTGTTCTGAGCACTCTCACGTTTCCCGCCTTATTCGAGACTCTAGAAAGCAAGAGCGTGCTTCTTGCTCTAAAGCAGAGTGTGTTTCATGGATGAGAAGTGTGCTGTGTGTTTCCCTTCAGAAACGGAGTTAAATGCCAGGCTCTGTGTCTTCCTACAAGCGAGACTTCGTTTCAGGTAAACGCAGTCACTTTTCAGCTCAAACGAAGCTATATTGTACACGAAGCTCACACGTTTCTCGCTCTTAACTGAAACGCATTGGATGTTAGAGGGCCTGTGGTTTGTATCAGTTTCAGAAGCAGAGTTGAACTAGATATGGTCCGTGTGTGTAGGAAACACAGTTCTTTTGTTCTGAGCACTCTCACGTTTCCCGCCTTATTAGAGACTCTAGAAAGCAAGAGCGTGCTTCTTGCTCTAAAGCAGAGTGTGTTTCATGGATGAGAAGTGTGCTGTGTGTTTCCCTTCAGAAACGGAGTTAAATGCCAGGCTCTGTGTCTTCCTACAAGCGAGACTTCGTTTCAGGTAAACGCAGTCACTTTTCAGCTCAAACGAAGCTATATTGTACACGAAGCTCACACGTTTCTCGCTCTTAACTGAAACGCATTGGATGTTAGAGGGCCTGTGGTTTGTATCAGTTTCAGAAGCAGAGTTGAACTAGATATGGTCCGTGTGTGTAGGAAACACAGTTCTTTTGTTCTGAGCACTCTCACGTTTCCCGCCTTATTCGAGACTCTAGAAAGCAAGAGCGTGCTTCTTGCTCTAAAGCAGAGTGTGTTTCATGGATGAGAAGTGTGCTGTGTGTTTCCCTTCAGAAACGGAGTTAAATGCCAGGCTCTGTGTCTTCCTACAAGCGAGACTTCGTTTCAGGTAAACGCAGTCACTTTTCAGCTCAAACGAAGCTATATTGTACACAAAGCTCACACGTTTCTCGCTCTTAACTGAAACGCATTGGATGTTAGAGGGCCTGTGGTTTGTATCAGTTTCAGAAGCAGAGTTGAACTAGATATGGTCCGTGTGTGTAGGAAACACAGTTCTTTTGTTCTGAGCACTCTCACGTTTCCCGCCTTATTCGAGACTCTAGAAAGCAAGAGCGTGCTTCTTGCTCTAAAGCAGAGTGTGTTTCATGGATGAGAAGTGTGCTGTGTGTTTCCCTTCAGAAACGGAGTTAAATGCCAGGCTCTGTGTCTTCCTACAAGCGAGACTTCGTTTCAGGTAAACGCAGTCACTTTTCAGCTCAAACGAAGCTATATTGTACACGAAGCTCACACGTTTCTCGCTCTTAACTGAAACGCATTGGATGTTAGAGGGCCTGTGGTTTGTATCAGTTTCAGAAGCAGAGCTGAACTAGATATGGTCCGTGTGTGTAGGAAACACAGTTCTTTTGTTCTGAGCACTCTCACGTTTCCCGCCTTATTCGAGACTCTAGAAAGCAAGAGCGTGCTTCTTGCTCTAAAGCAGAGTGTGTTTCATGGATGAGAAGTGTGCTGTGTGTTTCCCTTCAGAAACGGAGTTAAATGCCAGGCTCTGTGTCTTCCTACAAGCGAGACTTCGTTTCAGGTAAACGCAGTCACTTTTCAGCTCAAACGAAGCTATATTGTACACGAAGCTCACACGTTTCTCGCTCTTAACTGAAACGCATTGGATGTTAGAGGGCCTGTGGTTTGTATCAGTTTCAGAAGCAGAGTTGAACTAGATATGGTCCGTGTGTGTAGGAAACACAGTTCTTTTGTTCTGAGCACTCTCACGTTTCCCGCCTTATTAGAGACTCTAGAAAGCAAGAGCGTGCTTCTTGCTCTAAAGCAGAGTGTGTTTCATGGATGAGAAGTGTGCTGTGTGTTTCCCTTCAGAAACGGAGTTAAATGCCAGGTCTGTGTCTTCCTACAAGCGAGACTTCGTTTCAGGTAAACGCAGTCACTTTTCAGCTCAAACGAAGCTATATTGTACACGAAGCTCACACGTTTCTCGCTCTTAACTGAAACGCATTGGATGTTACAGGCCTGTGGTTTGTATCAGTTTCAGAAGCAGAGTTGAACTAGATATGGTCCGTGTGTGTAGGAGACACAGTTCTTTTGTTCTGAGCACTCTCACGTTTCCCGCCTTATTAGAGACTCTAGAAAGCAAGAGCGTGCTTCTTGCTCTAAAGCAGAGTGTGTTTCATGGATGAGAAGTGTGCTGTGTGTTTCCCTTCAGAAATGGAGTTAAATGCCAGGCTCTGTGTCTTCCTACAAGCGAGACTTCGTTTCAGGTAAACGCAGTCACTTTTCAGCTCAAACGAAGCTATATTGTACACGAAGCTCACACGTTTCTCGCTCTTAACTGAAACGCATTGGATGTTAGAGGGCCTGTGGTTTGTATCAGTTTCAGAAGCAGAGTTGAACTAGATATGGTCCGTGTGTGTAGGAAACACAGTTCTTTTGTTCTGAGCACTCTCACGTTTCCCGCCTTATTCGAGACTCTAGAAAGCAAGAGCGTGCTTCTTGCTCTAAAGCAGAGTGTGTTTCATGGATGAGAAGTGTGCTGTGTGTTTCCCTTCAGAAACGGAGTTAAATGCCAGGCTCTGTGTCTTCCTACAAGCGAGACTTCGTTTCAGGTAAACGCAGTCACTTTTCAGCTCAAACGAAGCTATATTGTACACGAAGCTCACACGTTTCTCACTCTTAACTGAAACGCATTGGATGTTAGAGGGCCTGTGGTTTGTATCAGTTTCAGAAGCAGAGCTGAACTAGATATGGTCCGTGTGTGTAGGAAACACAGTTCTTTTGTTCTGAGCACTCTCACGTTTCCCGCCTTATTCGAGACTCTAGAAAGCAAGAGCGTGCTTCTTGCTCTAAAGCAGAGTGTGTTTCATGGATGAGAAGTGTGCTGTGTGTTTCCCTTCAGAAACGGAGTTAAATGCCAGGCTCTGTGTCTTCCTACAAGCGAGACTTCGTTTCAGGTAAACGCAGTCACTTTTCAGCTCAAACGAAGCTATATTGTACACGAAGCTCACACGTTTCTCGCTCTTAACTGAAACGCATTGGATGTTAGAGGGCCTGTGGTTTGTATCAGTTTCAGAAGCAGAGTTGAACTAGATATGGTCCGTGTGTGTAGGAAACACAGTTCTTTTGTTCTGAGCACTCTCACGTTTCCCGCCTTATTCGAGACTCTAGAAAGCAAGAGCGTGCTTCTTGCTCTAAAGCAGAGTGTGTTTCATGGATGAGAAGTGTGCTGTGTGTTTCCCTTCAGAAACGGAGTTAAATGCCAGGCTCTGTGTCTTCCTACAAGCGAGACTTCGTTTCAGGTAAACGCAGTCACTTTTCAGCTCAAACGAAGCTATATTGTACACGAAGCTCACACGTTTCTCGCTCTTAACTGAAACGCATTGGATGTTAGAGGGCCTGTGGTTTGTATCAGTTTCAGAAGCAGAGTTGAACTAGATATGGTCCGTGTGTGTAGGAAACACAGTTCTTTTGTTCTGAGCACTCTCACGTTTCCCGCCTTATTCGAGACTCTAGAAAGCAAGAGCGTGCTTCTTGCTCTAAAGCAGAGTGTGTTTCATGGATGAGAAGTGTGCTGTGTGTTTCCCTTCAGAAACGGAGTTAAATGCCAGGCTCTGTGTCTTCCTACAAGCGAGACTTCGTTTCAGGTAAACGCAGTCACTTTTCAGCTCAAACGAAGCTATATTGTACACGAAGCTCACACGTTTCTCGCTCTTAACTGAAACGCATTGGATGTTAGAGGGCCTGTGGTTTGTATCAGTTTCAGAAGCAGAGTTGAACTAGATATGGTCCGTGTGTGTAGGAAACACAGTTCTTTTGTTCTGAGCACTCTCACGTTTCCCGCCTTATTAGAGACTCTAGAAAGCAAGAGCGTGCTTCTTGCTCTAAAGCAGAGTGTGTTTCATGGATGAGAAGTGTGCTGTGTGTTTCCCTTCAGAAACGGAGTTAAATGCCAGGCTCTGTGTCTTCCTACAAGCGAGACTTCGTTTCAGGTAAACGCAGTCACTTTTCAGCTCAAACGAAGCTATATTGTACACGAAGCTCACACGTTTCTCGCTCTTAACTGAAACGCATTGGATGTTAGAGGGCCTGTGGTTTGTATCAGTTTCAGAAGCAGAGTTGAACTAGATATGGTCCGTGTGTGTAGGAAACACAGTTCTTTTGTTCTGAGCACTCTCACGTTTCCCGCCTTATTAGAGACTCTAGAAAGCAAGAGCGTGCTTCTTGCTCTAAAGCAGAGTGTGTTTCATGGATGAGAAGTGTGCTGTGTGTTTCCCTTCAGAAACGGAGTTAAATGCCAGGTCTGTGTCTTCCTACAAGCGAGACTTCGTTTCAGGTAAACGCAGTCACTTTTCAGCTCAAACGAAGCTATATTGTACACGAAGCTCACACGTTTCTCGCTCTTAACTGAAACGCATTGGATGTTACAGGCCTGTGGTTTGTATCAGTTTCAGAAGCAGAGTTGAACTAGATATGGTCCGTGTGTGTAGGAGACACAGTTCTTTTGTTCTGAGCACTCTCACGTTTCCCGCCTTATTAGAGACTCTAGAAAGCAAGAGCGTGCTTCTTGCTCTAAAGCAGAGTGTGTTTCATGGATGAGAAGTGTGCTGTGTGTTTCCCTTCAGAAATGGAGTTAAATGCCAGGCTCTGTGTCTTCCTACAAGCGAGACTTCGTTTCAGGTAAACGCAGTCACTTTTCAGCTCAAACGAAGCTATATTGTACACGAAGCTCACACGTTTCTCGCGCTTACCTGAAACGCATTGGATGTTAGAGGGCCTGTGGTTTGTATCAGTTTCAGAAGCAGAGTTGAACTAGATATGGTCTGTGTGTCGGAGACACAGTTCTTTTGTTCTGAGCACTCTCACGTTTCCCGCCTTATTCGAGACTCTAGAAAGCAAGAGCGTGCTTCTTGCTCTAAAGCAGAGTGTGTTTCATGGATGAGAAGTGTGCTGTTTGTTTCCCTTCAGAAACGGAGTTAAATGCCAGGCTCTGTGTCTTCCTACAAGCGAGACTTCGTTTCAGGTAAACGCAGTCACTTTTCAGCTCAAACGAAGCTATATTGTACACGAAGCTCACACGTTTCTCGCTCTTAACTGAAACGCATTGGATGTTAGAGGGCCTGTGGTTTGTATCAGTTTCAGAAGCAGAGTTGAACTAGATATGGTCCGTGTGTGTAGGAACCACAGTTCTTTTGTTCTGAGCACTCTCACGTTTCCCGCCTTATTCGAGACTCTAGAAAGCAAGAGCGTGCTTCTTGCTCTAAAGCAGAGTGTGTTTCATGGATGAGAAGTGTGCTGTGTGTTTCCCTTCAGAAACGGAGTTAAATGCCAGGCTCTGTGTCTTCCTACAAGCGAGACTTCGTTTCAGGTAAACGCAGTCACTTTTCAGCTCAAACGAAGCTATATTGTACATGAAGCTCACACGTTTCTCGCTCTTAACTGAAACGCATTGGATGTTAGAGGGCCTGTGGTTTGTATCAGTTTCAGAAGCAGAGTTGAACTAGATATGGTCCGTGTGTGTAGGAAACACAGTTCTTTTGTTCTGAGCACTCTCACGTTTCCCGCCTTATTCGAGACTCTAGAAAGCAAGAGCGTGCTTCTTGCTCTAAAGCAGAGTGTGTTTCATGGATGAGAAGTGTGCTGTGTGTTTCCCTTCAGAAACGGAGTTAAATGCCAGGCTCTGTGTCTTCCTACAAGCGAGACTTCGTTTCAGGTAAACGCAGTCACTTTTCAGCTCAAACGAAGCTATATTGTACACGAAGCTCACACGTTTCTCGCTCTTAACTGAAACGCATTGGATGTTAGAGGGCCTGTGGTTTGTATCAGTTTCAGAAGCAGAGTTGAACTAGATATGGTCCGTGTGTGTAGGAAACACAGTTCTTTTGTTCTGAGCACTCTCACGTTTCCCGCCTTATTCGAGACTCTAGAAAGCAAGAGCGTGCTTCTTGCTCTAAAGCAGAGTGTGTTTCATGGATGAGAAGTGTGCTGTGTGTTTCCCTTCAGAAACGGAGTTAAATGCCAGGCTCTGTGTCTTCCTACAAGCGAGACTTCGTTTCAGGTAAACGCAGTCACTTTTCAGCTCAAACGAAGCTATATTGTACACGAAGCTCACACGTTTCTCGCTCTTAACTGAAACGCATTGGATGTTAGAGGGCCTGTGGTTTGTATCAGTTTCAGAAGCAGAGTTGAACTAGATATGGTCCGTGTGTGTAGGAAACACAGTTCTTTTGTTCTGAGCACTCTCACGTTTCCCGCCTTATTAGAGACTCTAGAAAGCAAGAGCGTGCTTCTTGCTCTAAAGCAGAGTGTGTTTCATGGATGAGAAGTGTGCTGTGTGTTTCCCTTCAGAAACGGAGTTAAATGCCAGGCTCTGTGTCTTCCTACAAGCGAGACTTCGTTTCAGGTAAACGCAGTCACTTTTCAGCTCAAACGAAGCTATATTGTACACGAAGCTCACACGTTTCTCGCTCTTAACTGAAACGCATTGGATGTTAGAGGGCCTGTGGTTTGTATCAGTTTCAGAAGCAGAGTTGAACTAGATATGGTCCGTGTGTGTAGGAAACACAGTTCTTTTGTTCTGAGCACTCTCACGTTTCCCGCCTTATTCGAGACTCTAGAAAGCAAGAGCGTGCTTCTTGCTCTAAAGCAGAGTGTGTTTCATGGATGAGAAGTGTGCTGTGTGTTTCCCTTCAGAAACGGAGTTAAATGCCAGGCTCTGTGTCTTCCTACAAGCGAGACTTCGTTTCAGGTAAACGCAGTCACTTTTCAGCTCAAACGAAGCTATATTGTACACAAAGCTCACACGTTTCTCGCTCTTAACTGAAACGCATTGGATGTTAGAGGGCCTGTGGTTTGTATCAGTTTCAGAAGCAGAGTTGAACTAGATATGGTCCGTGTGTGTAGGAAACACAGTTCTTTTGTTCTGAGCACTCTCACGTTTCCCGCCTTATTCGAGACTCTAGAAAGCAAGAGCGTGCTTCTTGCTCTAAAGCAGAGTGTGTTTCATGGATGAGAAGTGTGCTGTGTGTTTCCCTTCAGAAACGGAGTTAAATGCCAGGCTCTGTGTCTTCCTACAAGCGAGACTTCGTTTCAGGTAAACGCAGTCACTTTTCAGCTCAAACGAAGCTATATTGTACACGAAGCTCACACGTTTCTCGCTCTTAACTGAAACGCATTGGATGTTAGAGGGCCTGTGGTTTGTATCAGTTTCAGAAGCAGAGCTGAACTAGATATGGTCCGTGTGTGTAGGAAACACAGTTCTTTTGTTCTGAGCACTCTCACGTTTCCCGCCTTATTCGAGACTCTAGAAAGCAAGAGCGTGCTTCTTGCTCTAAAGCAGAGTGTGTTTCATGGATGAGAAGTGTGCTGTGTGTTTCCCTTCAGAAACGGAGTTAAATGCCAGGCTCTGTGTCTTCCTACAAGCGAGACTTCGTTTCAGGTAAACGCAGTCACTTTTCAGCTCAAACGAAGCTATATTGTACACGAAGCTCACACGTTTCTCGCTCTTAACTGAAACGCATTGGATGTTAGAGGGCCTGTGGTTTGTATCAGTTTCAGAAGCAGAGTTGAACTAGATATGGTCCGTGTGTGTAGGAAACACAGTTCTTTTGTTCTGAGCACTCTCACGTTTCCCGCCTTATTCGAGACTCTAGAAAGCAAGAGCGTGCTTCTTGCTCTAAAGCAGAGTGTGTTTCATGGATGAGAAGTGTGCTGTGTGTTTCCCTTCAGAAACGGAGTTAAATGCCAGGCTCTGTGTCTTCCTACAAGTGAGACTTCGTTTCAGGTAAACGCAGTCACTTTTCAGCTCAAACGAAGCTATATTGTACACGAAGCTCACACGTTTCTCGCTCTTAACTGAAACGCATTGGATGTTAGAGGGCCTGTGGTTTGTATCAGTTTCAGAAGCAGAGTTGAACTAGATATGGTCCGTGTGTGTAGGAAACACAGTTCTTTTGTTCTGAGCACTCTCACGTTTCCCGCCTTATTAGAGACTCTAGAAAGCAAGAGCGTGCTTCTTGCTCTAAAGCAGAGTGTGTTTCATGGATGAGAAGTGTGCTGTGTGTTTCCCTTCAGAAACGGAGTTAAATGCCAGGCTCTGTGTCTTCCTACAAGCGAGACTTCGTTTCAGGTAAACGCAGTCACTTTTCAGCTCAAACGAAGCTATATTGTACACGAAGCTCACACGTTTCTCGCTCTTAACTGAAACGCATTGGATGTTAGAGGGCCTGTGGTTTGTATCAGTTTCAGAAGCAGAGTTGAACTAGATATGGTCCGTGTGTGTAGGAAACACAGTTCTTTTGTTCTGAGCACTCTCACGTTTCCCGCCATATTCGAGACTCCAGAAAGCAAGAGCGTGCTTCTTGCTCTAAAGCAGAGTGTGTTTCATGGATGAGAAGTGTGCTGTGTGTTTCCCTTCAGAAACGGAGTTAAATGCCAGGCTCTGTGTCTTCCTACAAGCGAGACTTCGTTTCAGGTAAACGCAGTCACTTTTCAGCTCAAACGAAGCTATATTGTACACGAAGCTCACACGTTTCTCGCTCTTAACTGAAACGCATTGGATGTTAGAGGGCCTGTGGTTTGTATCAGTTTCAGAAGCAGAGCTGAACTAGATATGGTCCGTGTGTGTAGGAAACACAGTTCTTTTGTTCTGAGCACTCTCACGTTTCCCGCCTTATTCGAGACTCTAGAAAGCAAGAGCGTGCTTCTTGCTCTAAAGCAGAGTGTGTTTCATGGATGAGAAGTGTGCTGTGTGTTTCCCTTCAGAAACGGAGTTAAATGCCAGGCTCTGTGTCTTCCTACAAGCGAGACTTCGTTTCAGGTAAACGCAGTCACTTTTCAGCTCAAACGAAGCTATATTGTACACGAAGCTCACACGTTTCTCGCTCTTAACTGAAACGCATTGGATGTTAGAGGGCCTGTGGTTTGTATCAGTTTCAGAAGCAGAGTTGAACTAGATATGGTCCGTGTGTGTAGGAAACACAGTTCTTTTGTTCTGAGCACTCTCACGTTTCCCGCCTTATTCGAGACTCCAGAAAGCAAGAGCGTGCTTCTTGCTCTAAAGCAGAGTGTGTTTCATGGATGAGAAGTGTGCTGTGTGTTTCCCTTCAGAAACGGAGTTAAATGCCAGGCTCTGTGTCTTCCTACAAGCGAGACTTCGTTTCAGGTAAACGCAGTCACTTTTCAGCTCAAACGAAGCTATATTGTACACGAAGCTCACACGTTTCTCGCTCTTAACTGAAACGCATTGGATGTTAGAGGGCCTGTGGTTTGTATCAGTTTCAGAAGCAGAGCTGAACTAGATATGGTCCGTGTGTGTAGGAAACACAGTTCTTTTGTTCTGAGCACTCTCACGTTTCCCGCCTTATTCGAGACTCTAGAAAGCAAGAGCGTGCTTCTTGCTCTAAAGCAGAGTGTGTTTCATGGATGAGAAGTGTGCTGTGTGTTTCCCTTCAGAAACGGAGTTAAATGCCAGGCTCTGTGTCTTCCTACAAGCGAGACTTCGTTTCAGGTAAACGCAGTCACTTTTCAGCTCAAACGAAGCTATATTGTACACGAAGCTCACACGTTTCTCGCTCTTAACTGAAACGCATTGGATGTTAGAGGGCCTGTGGTTTGTATCAGTTTCAGAAGCAGAGTTGAACTAGATATGGTCCGTGTGTGTAGGAAACACAGTTCTTTTGTTCTGAGCACTCTCACGTTTCCCGCCTTATTCGAGACTCTAGAAAGCAAGAGCGTGCTTCTTGCTCTAAAGCAGAGTGTGTTTCATGGATGAGAAGTGTGCTGTGTGTTTCCCTTCAGAAACGGAGTTAAATGCCAGGCTCTGTGTCTTCCTACAAGCGAGACTTCGTTTCAGGTAAACGCAGTCACTTTTCAGCTCAAACGAAGCTATATTGTACACGAAGCTCACACGTTTCTCGCTCTTAACTGAAACGCATTGGATGTTAGAGGGCCTGTGGTTTGTATCAGTTTCAGAAGCAGAGTTGAACTAGATATGGTCCGTGTGTGTAGGAAACACAGTTCTTTTGTTCTGAGCACTCTCACGTTTCCCGCCTTATTCGAGACTCCAGAAAGCAAGAGCGTGCTTCTTGCTCTAAAGCAGAGTGTGTTTCATGGATGAGAAGTGTGCTGTGTGTTTCCCTTCAGAAACGGAGTTAAATGCCAGGCTCTGTGTCTTCCTACAAGCGAGACTTCGTTTCAGGTAAACGCAGTCACTTTTCAGCTCAAACGAAGCTATATTGTACACGAAGCTCACACGTTTCTCGCTCTTAACTGAAACGCATTGGATGTTAGAGGGCCTGTGGTTTGTATCAGTTTCAGAAGCAGAGTTGAACTAGATATGGTCCGTGTGTGTAGGAAACACAGTTCTTTTGTTCTGAGCACTCTCACGTTTCCCGCCTTATTCGAGACTCTAGAAAGCAAGAGCGTGCTTCTTGCTCTAAAGCAGAGTGTGTTTCATGGATGAGAAGTGTGCTGTGTGTTTCCCTTCAGAAACGGAGTTAAATGCCAGGCTCTGTGTCTTCCTACAAGTGAGACTTCGTTTCAGGTAAACGCAGTCACTTTTCAGCTCAAACGAAGCTATATTGTACACGAAGCTCACACGTTTCTCGCTCTTAACTGAAACGCATTGGATGTTAGAGGGCCTGTGGTTTGTATCAGTTTCAGAAGCAGAGTTGAACTAGATATGGTCCGTGTGTGTAGGAAACACAGTTCTTTTGTTCTGAGCACTCTCACGTTTCCCGCCTTATTCGAGACTCTAGAAAGCAAGAGCGTGCTTCTTGCTCTAAAGCAGAGTGTGTTTCATGGATGAGAAGTGTGCTGTGTGTTTCCCTTCAGAAACGGAGTTAAATGCCAGGCTCTGTGTCTTCCTACAAGTGAGACTTCGTTTCAGGTAAACGCAGTCACTTTTCAGCTCAAACGAAGCTATATTGTACACGAAGCTCACACGTTTCTCGCTCTTAACTGAAACGCATTGGATGTTAGAGGGCCTGTGGTTTGTATCAGTTTCAGAAGCAGAGTTGAACTAGATATGGTCCGTGTGTGTAGGAAACACAGTTCTTTTGTTCTGAGCACTCTCACGTTTCCCGCCTTATTAGAGACTCTAGAAAGCAAGAGCGTGCTTCTTGCTCTAAAGCAGAGTGTGTTTCATGGATGAGAAGTGTGCTGTGTGTTTCCCTTCAGAAACGGAGTTAAATGCCAGGCTCTGTGTCTTCCTACAAGCGAGACTTCGTTTCAGGTAAACGCAGTCACTTTTCAGCTCAAACGAAGCTATATTGTACACGAAGCTCACACGTTTCTCGCTCTTAACTGAAACGCATTGGATGTTAGAGGGCCTGTGGTTTGTATCAGTTTCAGAAGCAGAGTTGAACTAGATATGGTCCGTGTGTGTAGGAAACACAGTTCTTTTGTTCTGAGCACTCTCACGTTTCCCGCCTTATTCGAGACTCCAGAAAGCAAGAGCGTGCTTCTTGCTCTAAAGCAGAGTGTGTTTCATGGATGAGAAGTGTGCTGTGTGTTTCCCTTCAGAAACGGAGTTAAATGCCAGGCTCTGTGTCTTCCTACAAGCGAGACTTCGTTTCAGGTAAACGCAGTCACTTTTCAGCTCAAACGAAGCTATATTGTACACGAAGCTCACACGTTTCTCGCTCTTAACTGAAACGCATTGGATGTTAGAGGGCCTGTGGTTTGTATCAGTTTCAGAAGCAGAGTTGAACTAGATATGGTCCGTGTGTGTAGGAAACACAGTTCTTTTGTTCTGAGCACTCTCACGTTTCCCGCCTTATTCGAGACTCCAGAAAGCAAGAGCGTGCTTCTTGCTCTAAAGCAGAGTGTGTTTCATGGATGAGAAGTGTGCTGTGTGTTTCCCTTCAGAAACGGAGTTAAATGCCAGGCTCTGTGTCTTCCTACAAGCGAGACTTCGTTTCAGGTAAACGCAGTCACTTTTCAGCTCAAACGAAGCTATATTGTACACGAAGCTCACACGTTTCTCGCTCTTAACTGAAACGCATTGGATGTTAGAGGGCCTGTGGTTTGTATCAGTTTCAGAAGCAGAGCTGAACTAGATATGGTCCGTGTGTGTAGGAAACACAGTTCTTTTGTTCTGAGCACTCTCACGTTTCCCGCCTTATTCGAGACTCTAGAAAGCAAGAGCGTGCTTCTTGCTCTAAAGCAGAGTGTGTTTCATGGATGAGAAGTGTGCTGTGTGTTTCCCTTCAGAAACGGAGTTAAATGCCAGGCTCTGTGTCTTCCTACAAGCGAGACTTCGTTTCAGGTAAACGCAGTCACTTTTCAGCTCAAACGAAGCTATATTGTACACGAAGCTCACACGTTTCTCGCTCTTAACTGAAACGCATTGGATGTTAGAGGGCCTGTGGTTTGTATCAGTTTCAGAAGCAGAGTTGAACTAGATATGGTCCGTGTGTGTAGGAAACACAGTTCTTTTGTTCTGAGCACTCTCACGTTTCCCGCCTTATTCGAGACTCTAGAAAGCAAGAGCGTGCTTCTTGCTCTAAAGCAGAGTGTGTTTCATGGATGAGAAGTGTGCTGTGTGTTTCCCTTCAGAAACGGAGTTAAATGCCAGGCTCTGTGTCTTCCTACAAGCGAGACTTCGTTTCAGGTAAACGCAGTCACTTTTCAGCTCAAACGAAGCTATATTGTACACGAAGCTCACACGTTTCTCGCTCTTAACTGAAACGCATTGGATGTTAGAGGGCCTGTGGTTTGTATCAGTTTCAGAAGCAGAGTTGAACTAGATATGGTCCGTGTGTGTAGGAAACACAGTTCTTTTGTTCTGAGCACTCTCACGTTTCCCGCCTTATTCGAGACTCTAGAAAGCAAGAGCGTGCTTCTTGCTCTAAAGCAGAGTGTGTTTCATGGATGAGAAGTGTGCTGTGTGTTTCCCTTCAGAAACGGAGTTAAATGCCAGGCTCTGTGTCTTCCTACAAGCGAGACTTCGTTTCAGGTAAACGCAGTCACTTTTCAGCTCAAACGAAGCTATATTGTACACGAAGCTCACACGTTTCTCGCTCTTAACTGAAACGCATTGGATGTTAGAGGGCCTGTGGTTTGTATCAGTTTCAGAAGCAGAGTTGAACTAGATATGGTCCGTGTGTGTAGGAAACACAGTTCTTTTGTTCTGAGCACTCTCACGTTTCCCGCCTTATTCGAGACTCTAGAAAGCAAGAGCGTGCTTCTTGCTCTAAAGCAGACTGTGTTTCATGGATGAGAAGTGTGCTGTGTGTTTCCCTTCAGAAACGGAGTTAAATGCCAGGCTCTGTGTCTTCCTACAAGTGAGACTTCGTTTCAGGTAAACGCAGTCACTTTTCAGCTCAAACGAAGCTATATTGTACACGAAGCTCACACGTTTCTCGCTCTTAACTGAAACGCATTGGATGTTAGAGGGCCTGTGGTTTGTATCAGTTTCAGAAGCAGAGTTGAACTAGATATGGTCTGTGTGTCGGAGACACAGTTCTTTTGTTCTGAGCACTCTCACGTTTCCCGCCTTATTCGAGACTCTAGAAAGCAAGAGCGTGCTTCTTGCTCTAAAGCAGAGTGTGTTTCATGGATGAGAAGTGTGCTGTTTGTTTCCCTTCAGAAACGGAGTTAAATGCCAGGCTCTGTGTCTTCCTACAAGCGAGACTTCGTTTCAGGTAAACGCAGTCACTTTTCAGCTCAAACGAAGCTATATTGTACACGAAGCTCACACGTTTCTCGCTCTTAACTGAAACGCATTGGATGTTAGAGGGCCTGTGGTTTGTATCAGTTTCAGAAGCAGAGTTGAACTAGATATGGTCCGTGTGTGTAGGAACCACAGTTCTTTTGTTCTGAGCACTCTCACGTTTCCCGCCTTATTCGAGACTCTAGAAAGCAAGAGCGTGCTTCTTGCTCTAAAGCAGAGTGTGTTTCATGGATGAGAAGTGTGCTGTGTGTTTCCCTTCAGAAACGGAGTTAAATGCCAGGCTCTGTGTCTTCCTACAAGCGAGACTTCGTTTCAGGTAAACGCAGTCACTTTTCAGCTCAAACGAAGCTATATTGTACACGAAGCTCACACGTTTCTCGCTCTTAACTGAAACGCATTGGATGTTAGAGGGCCTGTGGTTTGTATCAGTTTCAGAAGCAGAGTTGAACTAGATATGGTCCGTGTGTGTAGGAAACACAGTTCTTTTGTTCTGAGCACTCTCACGTTTCCCGCCTTATTCGAGACTCTAGAAAGCAAGAGCGTGCTTCTTGCTCTAAAGCAGAGTGTGTTTCATGGATGAGAAGTGTGCTGTGTGTTTCCCTTCAGAAACGGAGTTAAATGCCAGGCTCTGTGTCTTCCTACAAGCGAGACTTCGTTTCAGGTAAACGCAGTCACTTTTCAGCTCAAACGAAGCTATATTGTACACGAAGCTCACACGTTTCTCGCTCTTAACTGAAACGCATTGGATGTTAGAGGGCCTGTGGTTTGTATCAGTTTCAGAAGCAGAGTTGAACTAGATATGGTCCGTGTGTGTAGGAAACACAGTTCTTTTGTTCTGAGCACTCTCACGTTTCCCGCCTTATTCGAGACTCTAGAAAGCAAGAGCGTGCTTCTTGCTCTAAAGCAGAGTGTGTTTCATGGATGAGAAGTGTGCTGTGTGTTTCCCTTCAGAAACGGAGTTAAATGCCAGGCTCTGTGTCTTCCTACAAGCGAGACTTCGTTTCAGGTAAACGCAGTCACTTTTCAGCTCAAACGAAGCTATATTGTACACGAAGCTCACACGTTTCTCGCTCTTAACTGAAACGCATTGGATGTTAGAGGGCCTGTGGTTTGTATCAGTTTCAGAAGCAGAGTTGAACTAGATATGGTCCGTGTGTGTAGGAAACACAGTTCTTTTGTTCTGAGCACTCTCACGTTTCCCGCCTTATTAGAGACTCTAGAAAGCAAGAGCGTGCTTCTTGCTCTAAAGCAGAGTGTGTTTCATTGATGAGAAGTGTGCTGTGTGTTTCCCTTCAGAAACGGAGTTAAATGCCAGGCTCTGTGTCTTCCTACAAGCGAGACTTCGTTTCAGGTAAACGCAGTCACTTTTCAGCTCAAACGAAGCTATATTGTACACGAAGCTCACACGTTTCTCGCTCTTAACTGAAACGCATTGGATGTTAGAGGGCCTGTGGTTTGTATCAGTTTCAGAAGCAGAGTTGAACTAGATATGGTCCGTGTGTGTAGGAAACACAGTTCTTTTGTTCTGAGCACTCTCACGTTTCCCGCCTTATTCGAGACTCTAGAAAGCAAGAGCGTGCTTCTTGCTCTAAAGCAGAGTGTGTTTCATGGATGAGAAGTGTGCTGTGTGTTTCCCTTCAGAAACGGAGTTAAATGCCAGGCTCTGTGTCTTCCTACAAGCGAGACTTCGTTTCAGGTAAACGCAGTCACTTTTCAGCTCAAACGAAGCTATATTGTACACAAAGCTCACACGTTTCTCGCTCTTAACTGAAACGCATTGGATGTTAGAGGGCCTGTGGTTTGTATCAGTTTCAGAAGCAGAGTTGAACTAGATATGGTCCGTGTGTGTAGGAAACACAGTTCTTTTGTTCTGAGCACTCTCACGTTTCCCGCCTTATTCGAGACTCTAGAAAGCAAGAGCGTGCTTCTTGCTCTAAAGCAGAGTGTGTTTCATGGATGAGAAGTGTGCTGTGTGTTTCCCTTCAGAAACGGAGTTAAATGCCAGGCTCTGTGTCTTCCTACAAGCGAGACTTCGTTTCAGGTAAACGCAGTCACTTTTCAGCTCAAACGAAGCTATATTGTACACGAAGCTCACACGTTTCTCGCTCTTAACTGAAACGCATTGGATGTTAGAGGGCCTGTGGTTTGTATCAGTTTCAGAAGCAGAGCTGAACTAGATATGGTCCGTGTGTGTAGGAAACACAGTTCTTTTGTTCTGAGCACTCTCACGTTTCCCGCCTTATTAGAGACTCTAGAAAGCAAGAGCGTGCTTCTTGCTCTAAAGCAGAGTGTGTTTCATGGATGAGAAGTGTGCTGTGTGTTTCCCTTCAGAAACGGAGTTAAATGCCAGGCTCTGTGTCTTCCTACAAGCGAGACTTCGTTTCAGGTAAACGCAGTCACTTTTCAGCTCAAACGAAGCTATATTGTACACGAAGCTCACACGTTTCTCGCTCTTAACTGAAACGCATTGGATGTTAGAGGGCCTGTGGTTTGTATCAGTTTCAGAAGCAGAGTTGAACTAGATATGGTCCGTGTGTGTAGGAAACACAGTTCTTTTGTTCTGAGCACTCTCACGTTTCCCGCCTTATTCGAGACTCTAGAAAGCAAGAGCGTGCTTCTTGCTCTAAAGCAGAGTGTGTTTCATGGATGAGAAGTGTGCTGTGTGTTTCCCTTCAGAAACGGAGTTAAATGCCAGGCTCTGTGTCTTCCTACAAGCGAGACTTCGTTTCAGGTAAACGCAGTCACTTTTCAGCTCAAACGAAGCTATATTGTACACGAAGCTCACACGTTTCTCGCTCTTAACTGAAACGCATTGGATGTTAGAGGGCCTGTGGTTTGTATCAGTTTCAGAAGCAGAGTTGAACTAGATATGGTCCGTGTGTGTAGGAAACACAGTTCTTTTGTTCTGAGCACTCTCACGTTTCCCGCCTTATTAGAGACTCTAGAAAGCAAGAGCGTGCTTCTTGCTCTAAAGCAGAGTGTGTTTCATG
Organism: Onychomys arenicola; assembly: GCA_949786405.1. Lineage (NCBI taxonomy): Eukaryota > Metazoa > Chordata > Mammalia > Rodentia > Cricetidae > Onychomys > Onychomys arenicola. The sequence goes on along the minus strand of CATKUM010000166.1, from coordinate 242 downwards.
GATGAGAAGTGTGCTGTGTGTTTCCCTTCAGAAACGGAGTTAAATGCCAGGCTCTGTGTCTTCCTACAAGCGAGACTTCGTTTCAGGTAAACGCAGTCACTTTTCAGCTCAAACGAAGCTATATTGTACACGAAGCTCACACGTTTCTCGCTCTTAACTGAAACGCATTGGATGTTAGAGGGCCTGTGGTTTGTATCAGTTTCAGAAGCAGAGTTGAACTAGATATGGTCCGTGTGTGTAGG